>JAOXOE010027777.1:0-17568 GCA_028565055.1 Phoeniculus purpureus | reverse complement strand
CTGTTGCAGGCGGATTGGACTAGATGATCTTTTGGGGTCCCTTCCAATCCGTTATGATTCTATGATTCTATGATTTTAAAGTCGCTGTAAAAATGCAGTAGAGTTACCGTTTTATAAACTACCTCCCTTTGTAAACCTGTGCTTAGCAAAAGTTGGGCTGCTAATGAAATAACATCCCACATCAATGTCCTTTACCTGTACTTATGACAAGTTTTGGTTCAGCTTTGGCGTTAATGAGATGTCATTAAGGAATCCAAACTCGAGGCTGTGCCTTTGGCTCCGCTGTCATTCAAAGGTGCCTGCGAGACACTGAATTTTCTCATTAGCAGTCAGTTATTTGTTCAAGGTGCACGGACAGCTTTGCCCGTTGTGGTTACCGATAAAATTCTCTGCTGCCCGTCCATTTAGTGTTCCCAGGCAGTTTAGAAACTGAAATATTAGAAGGACCTCTGCAGTTCAGTGTCTCTCTGAAGGATTCTTTTGGTTCTCTTACATTTACCAAGGGAGATGGATGCTCTTTTGGAAGATTAAACCTAGTCCAGTGGTCTGGATTGTTCTACAGTCTTCTCAAAACATAAAATGTTGCTATGCACAGGGTGGTGAATTTCCCCTGAATTTACTCTCATTCAGTCTATGGTAACTACTAGATGTAATTTTATCATTTTTTTATCATCTGCTTCGGGATCAGCAGCACCAAGTAGGTAGAATGAAGGAGAGCACCCACTTCCCATCACCTTGGTGATAGCACGGATTTCTCCTCTGGCTGCAAGCTGAGCTGCACCTTGATTGAATAAATAGAGAAGTGCAACCACTATGATTACTAACATAGAATTGTAGAATGGCCAGGGTTGGAAGGGACCTTCAAGATCATCCAGTTCCAATCCCCCTGCACAGGCAGGGGCACCTTCACTAAAGCAGGTTACTCAGGGCCCCAGCCAACCTGGCCTTCAACACTGCCAGGGATTGGGGCAGCCACAACTTCCTTAGGCAACCTGCTCCAGCATCTCAGCACCCACACAGGAAAGAATTTGTTCCTCATGTCCAACCTCAGTCTCCCCTCTTCAACTCTGGAACCCTTTCCCCTTGTCCTCTGGCTACCACCCGTGTCAAAAGCCCTCCTCCAGCCTTCTTGTAGCTGCATTTCAGAGACTGGGAAGCTGCTAGGTCACCTGGGAGCCTCCTGTTCTCCAGGCTGAACAACCCCAACATGCTCAGCCTGTCCTCAGGGGAGGTGCTCCAGCCCTCTGATCTTTCGAGTTGCTCTCCTCTGGACTCCTTCCAGGAGCTCTCTGTCCCTGTGCTACTTTGGTGGCTCAGTTCACACATTGCCAGCCTAATGGATCTGCCAGTTCATTTCCAGCCTGGCAGCCCATTCCAGTGCTCAGCAGGTAGTTTCTAAGCATGGTCACAGCAGCTGTTATTGGTGAACTTTCAGCTCCTGCAGCCCTAAATGAAGCACCTCATCTACTTCTTATCTTCTGGTCAAGATTGTGACTTTAAAATTCTGTAGCTTTAAAATTCGGTGGGTTGGGTCTGGTGTTTTTCCCTGAAAATTGTATATTCTGTAGTTAGAAAGAACGAGTCCATCTAGGAAACTATCAGAAGGAAATTCGTCACAGTTAGGGTGACGGAGCACTGGAAGGGGCTGTCCAGGGGGGTTGTGGAGTCTCCCTTTCTGGAGATGTTTAAGACTCCCCTGGATGTGTTCCTGTGTGACTTGGTCTAGGTGATCCTGGTCTGGCAGGGGGATTGGACTGGGTGATCTTTCTATGATCTCACTTTTAAATGCAAAAAAAAAGAGGATAGAACTTGTATAAGTTGTACAAAACTTTGCTTTTATCACTCAGCATTTTTGTTTTAAAGGGTAGGATCAACGTACTCTCTCCTGCTAGTGGTGTGTTTCAAAGATTCATCTCCCAGAGGCAACTATATTAGACATTTTATTGTTTATTTATTAGATAAAACTCTTAGAATAGTAAAAGTTTCCTGTTCTAGCTACGTGGATGACAAAGTTAGTAGTTTAGGAGTCAGGAACAATTTGAACTTGTTTTATTCGCGTAAGTAACCCTTTTTACCTTGACATAAGACCCTTGGGCAGAAGTGAGCAGACAGTCCTTTAGAGATGCAAAATGGGTGTTTCTGCTTCTTTGCTGCTCTGAGGCAGACGATCTTCCAACAGTTTCTCATCCTCTGTATCATTCGTCATTCCTGGTGGTCCACAACACTACTGTAAGGAAAGAAAGTCGTTAATAACGTGGTGATTAAAAGAAAAAGTGAGCTTACTGCTTAATCGTCACTGCTATGAACAGTCAAAGCTCAGCTCAGTACCTGCTTTAGTTTGTTTCGGAGCGAGTTGATAGTGTATGGTTTTTCTTAACTATTGTTTTCAATGTTTAAGTGATCTGCTGAGGTACCAAAAAGATTTTGAAACAATACTCTGCATCACTAGCTGTGTAGTTACTCACTTATAAATCCTTACCATTCAGGTCCTGCCTAGCTTGGAGGTGTTTGTTGTAGGCTGTGTCTGTTTTGTTTCTTGTGACTTGTTTGATTCCTGGGAACAAGGAGGCGTGAGGGAATAAGTACTCGGAAGGGAAGGGATGTCTCCTAGACTTCACGGAGAAGGGAGTTCACGCGTCTCGTGCATGTGACAGTCTGCAGGGCTAAAAGACAGGGAGGGAGGATAGCACCTTGCACCACGTTTGTGCACGTAATGCAGTTGTACTTCTGTTTCTGTTGTATTTTAAATGGGAACTAAATGTCTCAGGAAACCACCAGTTAAGAAAGCAGAGATGTCATCAGTTGATCAGGTCTCAGATGAGATTAATCAATTAATTTAGTTAATGTGCTGTGCTGAAACGCAGAATGATTTAGTTAATGTGATGAGCTGAAACAACAAAACAAGGAGGGTTCAAAAAACCCAGTTATAAATCACAGGGAGAACAAAAAGTGAACTCAGTTTGGGGGGAGACAACAAGAAGACACGTTTATTTCACGCAACGTAAAAACCCAGTATAAAGAGACACAGAGATTAATCGCATGTTCTTACGTAACTGGGCCAACCTGCTGTCTCCATCCCCTTAAATGGAAAGAAACAGCCAGCAGTTGTTTTCCCCCTATGGAAACGTGGAGTCCATCGAGCCCACGCGTACATCCCTCAGTCTGAGCAGTTCATTAAGGCTAGATCCCTGGTCCATGTGCCTCCAGGCCAGTCTTCTGTTTCCAACATACTGATTCCTACAGACCACAAACAGGGAAAAGCCTCTCTCTCCATTTCAGCAAACAGTGAATTGCAGCCTTTCCTGCAATGATCTCTGAGGTTCTGACTTCCTCTCACTCTCCATTCACCATGTTCCTAGGGCTGCTGTGCTCAGCTCTGCAAACAGAGACATAAAATGAAGAAAAAGCAGGAAACCAGAAACAAGCAGCTTCAAATGAGTTGTGATTTCTGCCCAGCCAAAAAAAAATCAGCTTGAAATGCTGAAAAAACTACTGGCTGTTTCTTTCCATTTAAGGGGATGGAGACAGCAGGTTGGCCCAGTTATGTAAGAACATGCGATTAATTTCTGTATCTCCTTGTACTGGGTTTTTATGTTGCGTGAAATAACATCACAAATTTACACAGCAACTTCCCAATACATTGGGCAAAAACCCACCCAGATTCAAACCACAACAGGAGATAAGAAGAATCTGACAGTCTCCTTATTCAAGGAGCTGCAAGTCTTGGCTCCCCGCTTCCTCTCTGTTCGCTGGTGACTGCCTTCCCGTGGGATGTGAAGTCACCTGTTGGCTGTTTCTGCATGCAGACCACTGCATGGCTCTGCAAGCCCATCTGTTCACCTCCACTCACTAGCAGGTGTTTGGTTTAAGAGACCCATATAGAATTATATACTATAGAATTAAATCCTTCTGTGGATTCGCTTGGTTTCTCTGATGTTAAGTAAGAAGGTGTGTGTGAGGAAGACGATAACTTCGCGACACTTAGGGATATGGTCTAGCAGTTAGATACTGGGACAAAGGTTGGACTCGATGACCCTGGAGGTCCTTTCCAGCCATGATGATTCTGTGATTCTGTGAATAATAGATAGGTTATACATCCCTTGTTGACTGTGAAACTGTGTGGTCCTGCTAATTTGAGAATGACCTTATTTAAGATTAAAATGTTAAAATAATGCAACACAATGCTATAATTTGATTAATTATGCAGTATGAGAAACGAGTGCTTGGAATATATTCAGCAGATTCTACTATTCAGGAAATAATTACTGTGCTGAAAATCTACTGAGCTCAGCAGTGCTTTAGTAAGGTCTTAAACCCAAAGGCCTCATTAAGTAGTCAGAAAATCCGTTTGCATCACGTTTTTTTGAAATGGGAAGATGTTCATTGTTTTAAAATGCCAAAGGAGACATTTAGAAAATTAGAATTTTTAAACATTAGAAAAGCTAGAGAAGAAAATGTGTATTAATCTGTGCTGGAAAGCTTTCTCTTTTGTTTCAATAGCTAATAAAAACTTTAAAAGATCTTTTGAGGGCTACGTTAGTTTAGAATCATCACAAAAATTGTACATCTTTTTGGAACCGATATTTTCATTGTGAAAGAGGAAGTAATTAGAATAGCTTACAAGTGCTACAGTTTTCACCATATGAAACAGTTTGTTAATTACTCAAACTAAAAGAGCAACCGGTTTAGTCACTTCTTTTGTAGGATACTGCCTTTAAAGCCTAGTCATGGAAATACAAGATCTGCGATCACAGAACCGCAGAGCATTACGAACTGGAAGGGACCTCGAAAGATCATCCAGCCCAATCCCCCTGCCACGGCAGGATCACCTAGACCAAGTCGCACAGGAACACATCCAGGCGGGTTTTAAAAGTCTCCAGAGAAGGAGACTCCACAACCTCCTTGGGCAGCCCGTTCCGGTGCTCTGTCACTCTCACTGGGAAGAAGTTCCTTCTTGTATTTATGTGGAATGTCCTGTGTTTCAGCTTACACCCCTTGTCCTATCATTAGGTGACACTATATGCGATAAAAGGAATGAAAGTGCAAATGAAAAAACAGTATTAGATTAATCTTATAGAAAATAAATTGTTTTGTGAACTCAGAACCAGAAGCAGTCTTGGTGTAGAGAGCAAGAAGTAAAATTATTCACAGTAGCTACTGTCCCATTTGTTTAAAAACTAAAAATAAAAAAGCAAGCACTCAAAACATTTGTCTGAATACTGAGGGTTTGCATCCTTGCTGATTACTCTGCTTGATACTGGTATAGATGTAAAGTTACAGGAACTGTCGTCAAAATTGGTTTATTATAGTCATAGCTGTAAGATCGACAGCAACAGAAGTGATTTAAAATATTTTATGATTTTTATTCAGTGATAATGTTTACCACCCTTTTTTTCAGCTTAAGAGCCCTTAAGACTGATTTTTTGTGGTCAGTCTTCTTTCCAAATTATGGAAAGAGCAGGTATTAATTAAAAAGTAGATTTTTCTTGGAAATATGCAGGTTTCCAAGATTAGATTACAGGAAAAAAGTTATTCTACTGGAATTGACTAGCCTTGTTTTGCTGTCTTTCAGGAATTTAAGGCAAAATCAAGAGAATGCAAAAAGAAGGGGATAATCTGCCAAAAATGCCCAGTTTATTTAGGTGCTCGGCAAAAAATACTGCCTGATAAATATAATTTATTTCAGGTAAAATTTCTACCTTCCTGCTATAGGAAGATGAAACTCTCTTAGCTAGAGTTATTTTAACTTAATGTTAAATACCTGAAGACCATTAAGCTTATCTCACAGTACGTGGATCTATCTGTAGTAATACATTGCTTTAGGTAAGGCAGAGCCACGCTGAATAATTTAACTATATATACAGTTAGTTTAGCTTTCTTTTTCTCATGAAAATGAGAAGGTTAATAAGTTTCTTAATGAAAATTACAATACTTTGGATTTTAAAACCCTGCAAACAGCAGTGCATACTCCTTTTTACTTTTTAAGAATTCTGCAGAAATACTTTTATCTTCAATGCTGTTAACTGACATGCAATTAATTGTGATGACAAGTTATTGAAAAGTGTCTTACCAAGTAAGTAGTACATGCTTTACTATGTTGACTCAAATGTTGTACATTGGGAAATAATAAATATACACTAATACAGAATGCAGAAATTATATCAATAATTTAATTAATATATAAAAATTAATATATATAAATTAATTAATTAATAATTAATAGTTATGCAGAAAAATTAATATGCTGTTCCAAAATCACACTCACAGTTATTTGTTGGATCACTTATCCCTTCTTTACAACAGTTTTCCAGTTTTCAAGTTACCATTCAGTCCTTGGTTGACTTATTCTTTTTTCACTTGCCAATTTGCTCATTACCTTTTTTTGGCATATTACTTTATTTTTTAAGCCTATGGATCCAGCATACTTGTATTTTTTTAATACTTTCCAGTACAGAAACAAATACTAATTTAATGGTTTATTGACTTATTTAAAACATTTTAAAATTAGTTACAAATTAACTGGACCACAAGACAGCTTGAAAATTTACTAAGGGGAAGAAAATTACGTTGCTGACTGGTAGTCCACTGCTACTAAATTCATTGAGTCTCAATCTAGTGAAACACTTTCTTAACTTTTCTTAATTCCTATGAGACATTTTACTCATCTCTAAGTTACCGAGAATGACAGTAAAGTTTTGGGTTTAGATGTGAAAAAAGCATTATGTGTCAGCCATTGAACTTACCTGCAAAGGTAATAAAAAAGCAAGGCTGTTAAAGAAAACTGCCATCTGATGCATGTTTGTTACACAGTTGGATGAGTCAAAATGGAGTACTCGAGGTGACCATCCACATTTTTCTGTTGAGGATTTATCAGTGAAAGTTTATCTTTCTTTTAAGACCATTTTCTACATAAATGTTACACAACCTCCTTTCTACAACTACCTTAAAGGAGGTTGCAGAGAGGTGGGACTTGGCCTCTTCTGTTAAGTAACAAGTGACAAGACAAGAGGAAACGACCTCAAGTTGCACCAGGTGAAGTTTAGGTTAGACATTAGGAAAAACTTCTTTATTGAAAGGGTCATCAGGTACTGGAACAGGCTGCCCAGGGAGGTGGTTGAATTGCCATCCCTGGATGTGTTTAAAAGTCTTGTAGATCTGGAGCTTAAGGACATGTTTATTGGTGGGCTTGGTACAGTTAGGTTAATGGCAACGATCTTGAAGGTCTTTTCCCACCTAGGCAGTTCTATGATAACACTGACTAGTTCATTAAATGGAAGTCAGACAGACCGATACCTCTTAAATGTTTCAGAGGCAATAAATGGTTCTGTGTTTTTGTCTCAGATTGGTCTTTTGTGAGGTCAGTGATTCCCAGATGTTTTTCAGAAGATGCTTTTACATCTTGCTTTTACGTCAAGGGCACCTTAATTTGTTACCTAGAGAAATGAAACTTACCTGCACATTTCTTTTGGCTTTTAATTTGATATGCAGCCAGTGGTCAGTTCCACTTAGGTGTTAAGACAAATTATGGGAACATAGTCAGTGACGTCCAAAGCTGCCTGAAGCTTGCCTGTTTGCAGCCCTGGTCAATGAAATATGGTATTTGTAACCCTATTTATTTTTAATATACATTTTCTTGCTCAGCTTGATCTCTGTGTATGATATATGGTTTTCAGGTTACATCTTGTTGTCATTTCTCAGCTAATTTTGAGTCTTCTTGAAAGATTACTGCTGCTTATTAATCTCCCAGTAGAGGGATCCCTGTGGATAGATTTTTAAACAGCAAAAACAGTTACCATAGTAATTATGTTTCCTCGTGGTTCCTGTGTATTCACAAACATTGGCAATACTGACTTTCAGAAGTTTTCGGGTTTGAAATCTTAATTAGTACAAGAAACTGAATGGAGAGTGGAAGTCTGTAGAACGTTCAAATTATTCTTCCCCAAATTTAAGGATGATGATATCAAGGAAGTACGTTCCTGTAGTAACTGGGCTGTTTATACACGAGCTGTATAATGCTGTCCCTCTAGTCAAAGGTTAATAACTATCCTGAGGCACACACACACAACTACTGAGTTCAATGAATCAAAGAACACTCATCCCAAATTATTTTTTGTAGGTGACTGCTTTGACTGCATCATCACAATCGCCTTTTTCACATTTGGGGGTAATTGGCATTAAGTGTTAGGGAAAGAACACAGCATAGGAGACAAATCCTTGAAAAAATTCAGTGTCCATGAAACCTTCTGAAATACTGTTTTCTACTGAGGACAAGGAACATAATAGTAAAAACAGAGGAAGTATCGTTTACAGAAGTGATGCAAACTGTTCCACTTGTGACATCTTTTCTAAGCAAACCCTGGTGTAGATGGAAATAGCTTTACTATGTCTCTCGTTCTCTTACTAATTTTTTCTTGTTTTATAGAAACAGACCCAGAATTATAAATTCCAAAAAGCCAATAAGAAACAAAACCAAGAAGAGGTAATTACCTATGGGCAGTTGGAAAGTGAAAAGAATGAGCTGATTATTGAAAAGCTAAAGGCAACTGTGAATGAAATAGCAATAAGCAAGAATAAACTAGAGGAGGAAAATCTGAAACTCCAGGAGGATCTAAAAATATACCAAACCCAGTGCCAGGTAGTAATAGATTTTCTTTTTCATGATGACTGCAGAATTCATGCTGAAGAATTTAATTACTTGGGAGCATGTTTTCAAAAGTTGTACTGAGATGCAGACGTAAAAGATTTGTACGTCAGGTGTTTCCTAGCAAGAACCAAGAATGAGCTGTAAACTCTACCATTTTTTGAGTAACACTTAAAGTGAGGCAAGAAACATGTTGGATATGTAATAGCATGTTTTATTCTTGTCTGTTTATGTCAGGTTTTATAATTTGCCTATATCCAGAGCATCTACAGGAACTTAGATTGTTAACTTGATTTCTTGTGTATAAATGACTCGTATGAAATTAACTGATTGACACCTGGTTCTACATCGAGCCATATAGACAGTAAATACATCTGTGTATGGTACAGTTTATTGCCGAGAGAAGGTTTTACAATCAATTAATTTTAAAGTTGCCCCCGACTTGAAGAGCAGTCAGGGTTTATCTTATTTTTAGTTTACTATTTCTCAGCTGTGGTCTATGAAGACAGCTAATTGGGTCTCTTATCTAGGTCTTAACGTATGAGTTCCGACAAGACTAAAATCATACATACAAGATCTTTACAGCCTTTTCTATTAGACATATTGGAAACAGATGAGGACTGAGATTCTTGTTGATATTTTGTTCTGGTAACACATATAAATTACAAATTTCCTTCTTTATGTAAGCACTTCAAGGTTCAGTAATAGATTGAGTTGCCTACAGTAACTTCAACTCTTTCTGTTCATAGGGAACCTTTCAAAGTTATATCGTCCTATGCAATATACTTTATAGAGTTAACATACATGCCTTAATTCACAGAATCATATAATCACAGAACATTAGGGATTGGAAGGGACCTCGAAAGATCATCTAGTCAGAACAGACAAGTTTAGTTCATGTGATGTTTATACATTTCATTTATAGTTCATTGGGTCATTTGCCTGTGTTATCAGTATGCCAGCCAAAGCCTCTGTCTTGGAGCCTGTTAAGTCTGCTATTGAACCCTGGACAGCTGGAGTATGGAGTAAAGCAACTCATGGCAATTAGAGCGGGCGAATGGATGGTGTATAGTGGCGAGAGTAGATGTCATTGTGCTGTAGCCTTCAAGAAAACCTTTAAGCAAGAAAATTTTTGGAATTGCGTGAATAGACTACAGGAGTTGAAGGAAGCACTGAAGACATTTGAAGTAGAAGCGGAGCTAGCCGCACATGCAATTATCAGCTAAAGGAGAGAGAATTGCAAAGTAACTGTGCTGGTGGTGTGGAATACTGCTGCGTTAGTTAGAAAAGTCACATTTGCAAACAGCTGCAGAAAGGTAACACTGAGGCAAAGTCCATGTAGTAAAAAGATGTTGCTCGGCATCACTGATCAGTGAATCAGATCTTCTTTGACTAATTAATTAATTTAGTTAATGTACTAATGAGCTGGAAGAAAAAAACTAACAAGGAGGGTTCAAAACCACTTTAAAATTTGCAGGTAAAAACAAGAACTGGTTCGATTTGGGAAAAACAAAAAACCACATTTAATTCATAGGACATGAAAACCCCAGCACTAAGACATATAGACAATAAGTTCCTTTGTAACTGGCCTGAGCTGTTGCCTCCTGTCCCTCAGGGGGAAGAAACCTCTAGGGGTTCTTTTCATTGTGGAGGTGTCGTGTCCATAGTTCAGCTTTGCATTCCTTATAGCCAGTAGTTCCTTTAAGGATAGGTTTCTTCCTCTGTGTTCTGTAAATCAAATCTCCTGCTACAGCACGTTGTCTTCCATGAGCTACAGACAGGACTTGCTTCCTCCATTTCCCCACAACATGAACTTGCAGGAAAACTTCTCCGCTGGTCTATGAGGTTCCAAATTCCCACTCTTCTCCATCCCCACACTCCGAGGCAAAAGACTGCTGATAGATGCCTAGACCAGTGTCACCTGCTCCGTCTCCAAACAACAAGCTCCACCAACAGGAAACAAGAAACTGGCAGCACTGGTTTTTTCCCTCACACAAATGTTTATTTGCAGAGGCTCCCATTGCTAGAACTGAAGCTGAGGTAGAACTTGGATTTCCAAAATTCTTACCAGAAGTTGCCATAGCAACCTCCAATCCCTCAAGCTAAGACCTGCCAAATTCAAAATACAACATTTGGAGAAAATGTTCTATTAGGAATATCTGTATGAGAAAGAAGGATGTGGAAGGCCTGTTGTCAGCCAGAAGTAAGCAGGTTTGGGTAGAGGAGTACCAGGTGTAGGATGGGAGTAGTTGGCTCTGCTGTGGGTAAGTGAAGGAAGATTAGATGGGAATTTTGTTATGGAGAAGGCTGATGGCCATGACAACAAGCCTAACGTTGTGCCTTTTATATCTTGTATGCCTATGAGCACTTCACGTCTGCTTCCAAATACTTATCTCATACTATTGATTAGCAAGGAAACGGCGATGAAGTGAAAAGTATCAAAGACCAGTTTGTTGGCAGTACAGAAAATACAAACTTTAGAAGATCCAAACAGACACTGCAGTCTGTTTCTCCGTCTTATGAACTGTCTGACAAACTCCAGTCACGTATGTGAAGCAGCCTGAACACATCACTCGAGAGGCTTCGTTCTTGAAAAAAATTCATCAGGTCACCTGTTGGAAACTAATTTATGTAGAAGTTCAGCATAGAATTGTATTTAAAAGGTGAACAGTGTATTGGGCTTGCACCACAAGGTTTTAGTAACATGGGGGCTACACAAGTGGCTTGTGTGGGATGCTGTGGGTTGGGTTTGTCTCTTGTCCGGTTGAGGAGGGAAGCAGTAGGGCAGCTTTAGTAGGCACCTGGCAGCCGGCTTTGAGCAGAATCAGAACAGGAGATGATAAAGACATTTTTGAGGCTTCCTTTTGTTATCACACATGGAAAGCTAGTTGAAATAAACTTCTGTTTTCACAGAAGAAATTAGAGAATGTGGTAAAGTTTTCAACATGAAACAGACTCTTTTAGAAGTTGCATTTGATTGGATTTTTTCTGAACAAAACCTAAAGTTGTCTGTTTCAAAACTAATTTTCGTTGGAGCATTTTAACTAGATGCAACAGTTATTTCCTAAGAAGATGAGTGGTGCATATCTGAACTATGTTTTTTGAAGTGGTGCATGAAAACCCTCGACCTGAACTGCTTCTGTGTCTGCTGCTATTCCTCCTATTATTATAATTCACAGAAAAAATGAAAATTTTTGTGACTATGTATGATGTCTACAGCCTGCCACAGGTTATATCATTTCTCCCACACAACTGTGCATCATTCATTCCCCTTATCCCCAGAATGCAATCAGAAGGGTAACCCTCCACCAAATTAATCTTCTATAAAATCACTGTGGCCATTGCTTGAACGTTAAAGTTACAAAGATGATCATAAGCAAGTCTTACAGACAATTTGAACAGTTCATTAAGCTTTATTTCACTTGAACATGCCCAGACATGCATTGCAGGATTTAAAAATGCTCTCTCAATTCTAATTTAACAGGATAAGAAGACCAAAGCTTTTTTCAAAAAACAATCAAACTGAAAGCACTTCATATCAGTTTTCAGCAGCCCTTTCAGCCAGAGGAAAACCACAGGGCTTCTTGGAGGGAAGGTCATTCTCATGTGAGGCTCTAAGGGAAATCAACCTTTGAAGTTCCTTGCTTGCAGTGTCTTTGCTGGATTCCAGTTGTCTTTTGAATGTTTAAAGACATTATTTCTGCATTTCACAGAATCACAGAACATTAGGGATTGGAAGGGACCTCAAAAGGTCATCTAGGCCAATCCTCCTGCCACAGCAGGATCACCTAGACCAAGTTACACAGGAACATGTCTGGATGGGCTTTAAATATCTCCAGAGAAGGAGACTCCACAACCCCCCTGGGCAGCCCCTTCCAGTGCTCTGTCACTCTTGCTATGAAGACGTTCCTTCTGATATTTGTATGGAACCTCCCGTGTTCCAGCTCACACCCACTGCCCCTCGTCCTATCACTAGATGACACTGAGCAGAGCCTGGGTCCATCCTACTGACACCCGCCCTTCACATATTTATAGATGTTAATGAGGTCACCCCTCAATCTCCTCCAAGCTAAAGAGACCCAGCTCCCTCAGCCTTTCCTCACAAGGGAGGTGCTCCACTCCCTTCATAATCCTATTTCAACATGGAGAATGTGTTAAAAGAAAATGAAGAAATTATGCAAAACACTAGGGCTTTAGTGTAATAACTTTAAAACCAAAGGATCAACATTCCTGGGAAACGCTTTTCATTTTTAATCTGGAATGTGCTGTTAGGTCTTGGGTAACAGGAAATAGTAAATAATAATCTGATTTTTATTGCTAATGTTGTTGTTTGTGGGTCATGTTTCCAAGTTCCCATCTTTAGTTTGTTTTTAGTATATTTGTGGGGAAGTCTGATTTTTTGGGGGAGTATTCAGACTTTATGATGCAAGACCATAAAATGTCTCTTCAGGGTTTCTATCCCATTATCAATCATAAATTTAAGGTGAAATGCAGTTAAGATTTGCAGAGCCCCAGAGAATTCTCGTTTTGTGATTGGTTTTGTGGTGTTCATTTAAATAAGCAATTGATTCATGCGGATAGAACTAGATTTGGAGGTGATTGTGCACACACCTGATCCAAGTACCGAAGTCTAGATATATCTGCTCTAAGCTTCCAGGCTATATTTAACGAAGATGGGCACCTAATCCTGTCTTTCTCTAGCCTTGTAGTTTTCAGGCTTCTAAGTTTAGAAAAGCTTTTAGGAAAACAGAAAATGGAGGTCACTTATGGCATTAATACTTGGATGTTGAAGCACGTTCTAGAGTGCAGAGCACACTGAAACAAACTGTGTCTTTTAGATGCATATTGCAATAATGAACTCCTGAGTGAAGACGCAGAGGATCACTGTAAGAGCTAAAGAGTGTTTGGATTCTGAGTTTTAGATGACACTCCTGAAGACAGGGCTGCCCATGAAACCAATGCCTTTTTCAGAAAACAAAATAACAGCGTGCATGCCCTTTCATACAGATTATGCCGGTTCAAAACCTGTGTGCCAAAACACAGTCTTTAGAGCTGTCTGATCTTATTTGCCTATTTATGTATGTCGTCTCTTCAGAACATAGAGGCAGGCTTCTCGGCAGTGAGAAATGAGCTGCAGTCACGGGATGCTCTCTGGAGAAGGTTACAACTGGAATGCCAACAGTTGCATGCAGAACTATCGAACATCAGAGAGGACAAAGAGAGGCAGGAATGTCAAGTAAAGTACGTATGTTGAAGACAATATTTAAATTAACAAGTGTATCCGAGCTAATGGCGCTTTCCCTGCATTTGATTTAAATTAGTCTTTTTAAAAAGATACTTGGAATTCCAATGTCAGATTCTAAGCAATGTTAGGATAAATACTTTCTTTGCAAATTACATGTGACAGCGCAATTGATGATGGCTGTTGGTAGGCTTTAGCGCTACCTTGATCTCTATGAATCAATGCATGTCATGTATTTCTATTTATATGTTTACAGAGTCTTTTATTGTCTCAGCATTAAAACACTGGAAGTAGTGTGATTGAGATCCTTCTTTGAGTAAACTGTTCATCTTTTTATGGTTTATCTAATCTACTACAGCTATTTGAGATTATATGAAATCTCTATGAGAGATTTCAGGACTCTTTCTGCGTGTATTTGCATTGGCCTTAATCTTCAGAAATCTCCTAAGATTCATCCTGGTTTAGGTTAAATCTTCAGTCAGTTCCAATATTTTTTCATCAGCAAGCAGGTTTTCCACAGTTTTAAGCTGTGGAGAGGATACTGTAAGGTGAAGGTTATTGAATATTCTGTTCATTTCATGTTTTGTTTATTTCTTACGTAAAGGCATCAGTTACCTTGTGTACAACTGACTGAGCAACTAGAAAATCAAACCACAGAATTATTACCACTGGCACAAAATCAAGAATGCCAACAAGAAGAGCTAAACAAGGTATTTCGTATTATTAAGCATTTCCAGATCTTAATTGCAATACAGGATATTTGAAAAGAGAAAAGTACTGACCTTGGTTGTGTGAATAAGCAGAATAGAGCACAAGTAAAATTAAATAGAATAGAGCACAAATTAAAATTGTGGCTTTAGGAGAGCGTGAAGTTTTCATATATGAAAAGCTTTTCATGTAGGTGTCCGTTTTGGGAGATAGATGTAGAGTGTCAGTAGAAAACTGACATTCTAATTCTGTGCACTAACAACAGAGCTAGCTACGTACTTTAAATAATGGAAGAGACCGTGCCTAAGTTTCACTGTGACTCAGAAAATCACATGCAAGTAATTAACCCTCCAAGGGTTAATAGGTTAATGAGTAGTTAATAGGCTCTAGAAGGTAAGTGCTAGTTTGTAGGCAGTCTCAGGTATGAGATACTAAAGACTCAACTGATACAGATCGCTGATACAGTCTAAGGCGGTGTTCTTTTGTTTGAACTGTGCATCACATCGCACTGTATGGTTCAGAAGTGCTGTGCACAGCAGTGGTGGCATGGCACCGTGGAATAACATATGGCTGGGCTGACCAAAACAGTTTGGGATTAGAGGCTGCTCAGACCTCCTCTTACAGGGACGTTGTGGCTTTGCTGGAAGGCAATGTAAGCAGCAGTATCTCTAACTGGATGTGGCTGACTTGGATGCAGCGATGTTGGCAGGATAGTCATGCTCTTAGGGTTTTTTGCTTCTACATGTATTTGTTTACAAGTCTAGTATTTCTGTGTAGTTTGCATAAGTAAAACTGAGGTGCCATCTGTTACTGATTGTGTACAGTACTGCAAGGAATTATTAAATCAGGTTCAAAGGTTGTTACGCTGCTTTTTGTAGTTTTGTTTCTTATGTAACACAAAAAACTTTCAGTGCCAAATTGTTGTTATAGTACAGAGCTTATGAAAACATCTTTACACTGATTCTTCTGAGAACTCTGCAGAGGAGAGAGTGCAGAAAATTCCACTTTCTATTTTTTATATAATGGCAGCAACAACTTTTGTCAAGTGATTTACTGTATATACTCTTTATTTCTAGCATAGTTTCGCATTAAAGGGTTGCTGGATTGATTTATTTACGTTGTTCCTGAGCTGATCTAGGCTGCATTAAACTTCCTTGAAGCTAAAATTAAGTTAGGAGTGATACCATACTTAGGTATATTGAATGGATATTCCCTTGGATATTCTTTTCCATAAATTTCAATTCCTAAAACGAACATTATTTTTATTACATTCTTTTAAAATGTTAATTTGGACGCCTTGTATTTTGTTCACTTCCAGTACTAAATATGCAGATGAAAGCACAAGAGAAGAGTTGAAGAAAGAGGTATAAATAAATAAAGCTGTGTGCCCTGACTCAGGGAGATCTTTTCTTATGCAAGCTCAAAAATCTCTGATTTGGTTAGGAGAGTTGGTGTCTTAGAGGCAGCCGCAAAACCAGTTACTCGTAGTTAGCAAGTACCGCAATCATAGCTACTGCACGATACTTTTTCTTTTCTAAAGCATTTGCTACAGATAAGAAACTATGTTGACCAAGAGGAGCTGTCCCATTGCTCTGAATGTAAAAGAATGAAGACAGAAATCTCTGACCTGACAGAAGAGCTGCATCAGAAGGAGATTACTATAGCAACTATGGTGGAGAAAGCTGGTCTTCTGGAAAGAGAGTTAAAGATGGAGAAAGAGATAAAAGACAAGTTGTTAGCAAAACATCAGGTATGCAAGCAGGCAGAAGCAGCCCACTCCACACTGTTGATAAGGCCATATGCATCGCCTGTGAGGAAAGACATGTTTCTTGATTGAGTTTTCATCATCAGTGCTGTATCATCTGTGAAGTATTGCCGAAGCAGCCCAAATGGTAGCGGAACAAGAAAGTGCCCGTAACTGTCAACGGTGTGTCTCCATTGCAATTCATTCTGGCACCAAATAGCAGCATCATTTCGAAGATGCTGAAAGCTTCCCATTCGTCGTTACTGTATGCGCTTTCTGAGTCAAAGTGTTTATTAGGTTATCTACAAAGTTTCCTAGTTCTTCAGGTTTTTTTAAGGCTTTTTGAAGATGTTCTAAATCTGTTTAGAAAATGCCGGAAATTTTAAAACTGTCATTGGGCAAATGGTAGATTTCCACTTTAAACACAAACACGCTCCCTTCGTTATCTTTGCAAACCAAAAGCAGCTTCACATGTAGATGGTTTTGGGTAGCTCTGGGTTCCCTGAGAGGGCATTGTGTGTTGTCGGTTGTGATGAATGTAGTACTTTACTTTTGACAACAGTAGAGTTAATATCTGGGAAAATGGAGGCATCTCCTATGGTGGGCACTCCTCGCCAGGCCATATTCCCTGCTGTGGCACTGAAAGAGTGGAAGTCTTTCCTGGGCTGAGTGACTAGGATTTCATCTCGTTTTCAGTTGGTCTCTATTCATGGCTTGTGAATTCCCTTATCTTTCTAAGTGATTATCTGTTTTAAAAAGATAAAATCAGAGCCATTGCATTTGTTTATCCTTCATAGAGGGTTTAAGACTTCTTTCTACTTTAGAATCGCTGTATTAAAAGAAAATGCTCATAGTTAGTTATAGAATTCTTCACCTATGTTTCATACGTTTAAACTTAGGTATTATTTCAAGTAAAAACTAATATTCTCGTATTTAACTAAGAATTTAATCTTTTCTTAGATGTTGGATTTCCAGTACAGAGTTATCAAATCTGAAAATGCACATCTGAAAGACATGGTCAAAAACCAGGAGTGTAAAGGTTGCACTGTAAGTTTTTCTAGTCTATGCAATTAATTATAAACACTGATTGAGACTGTGGCAGATTTAGGGATTTCTGGCTTTTTTTACACAAATAAACAAAGAAAGTAAGGTGTGTGAGTCTCCTTCTCTGGAGATGTTTAAAACCCACCTGGATGTGTTCCTGTGCGACTTGGTCTAGGTGATCCTGCTGTG
>JAOXOE010027776.1:0-17569 GCA_028565055.1 Phoeniculus purpureus | reverse complement strand
AGGGATCTCTTTTGGGCTTAGGGATCTCTTTTGGGCTTAGGGATCTCTTTTGGGCTTAGGGATCTCTTTTGGGCTTAGGGATCTCTTTTGGGCTTAACAGTCCATCCCCTCACCTCTTTTTCCACTCCTTCCCCCTCTCACCCCCCTCTTCTTTCCTTACAGCCTAGTTTCCAGGATCATCATGGTTTTACCCCTTACAAGGGTCTGCTGCTCTAACTGGGATTTGCTGGGCTAACTCTGATCATGTCATTGCAGGGGTGAGGCTCAGGCTGTGAAGCTGGGACACAGTTGTTGGTCTCTGTAAGAGAACAGGCTGGCATTCACTGCCTGTGAGCTGATGTGGGAAAGACAATGAGGTTAATGCTGGGAATCATGTGCAGTTGGGCATGGGTTCCTGACATCCTGTGAAACTCCCTATAACACTGAGAAATGAAGTGAAACACCTGAGAGTTTGGAGTCTAGTTCCTAAAATGACTTGTTTGCCAGGCAGACTGTATTTGGCATGAGCTTTTCTTGTAATTTCCCCCTGTTCCTTGATGTGACGATACTCTTATATCTGAGTGGCTATTTCCACAGTGAGTATAGCTTGGGAAGACTTACTAGTGCTTGCTTTTTTTATAGTTAACATCTTATCTGTTAAAGCAAAGGAGAATTCATCCGTTTCCTCTCAGAAATGATAGAGAGAGAAGCAAGCAGCCTCTTGTGTTAGGGCTGATATAAACCTCCTCTTTATAGTTCTTCTTTATTTTTAAACTTGTGTCTAATGAAGCTTAGTTGCCCAAAGGAGACATTTGTTCCTGGGACACTTCCCAAGATTTCAGGACAGTGTTTAGTACCAGTTTCAAGTGTGGAAGATTTCCCTGCACCATGCAGCCCCTTGTGAGTGTCACACCCAGCATCTCAGAGGAGACCCACGTGTTCTGTTTCTTGCAGGACTTAGAAGCTTGTGTTTGACCCCTGATGGTTGCGAGCAGATCAGAGAAGGAAGGCTCAGTGTTCTTAGGTTGTCACGTTGATACTGAAAGATGCTGACAAGCAGTTGATCTCCTGCACTCATTTGAAAATGGGTCATGTGTTGAGTCATTATCTATGTAATTTCATTAGAGTATGTAAAACAGTAGAATGAATATGGGAATAAGGGAGCTGGTTTGACTTAGAGCCCGTAGCAGTATTTCCTTGCAGAAATGAGTGGGGAGGTATTTTCCTTGTGAGAAGCAAATTAACCTTGTCATTTGTGTGCTGACGTCTGGCTGATCCGCAGTTGTAGCTGCGGTCTGGCCCTTTCAGCAAGGACACTTGCACAGTGGTTAACTTGAAATTGGTAGTTCCTCAGTCTTAAACATCCAAGCTTGCTCAGGGATGGGCTCAGCTATCTCCTAATACTAGAAGTTCCTTGTTAGTTTTGAAAGTGGTGACCAATAACATCTGTCTATAGCCTGTGTTACTCATCTGGGGTTCTGCCAGGCTGCAGCTCCTCAGGCTTAGTGTTTGTAGAGAAGTGTTTTGTATGGGCTAGATGATCTTTCAAGGTCCCTTCCAATCCCTAATGTTTTGTGATATCATGTTCGTTACCTTCCAGGGAGCTCTGCTTGCGTGAAGTAGGATTGCAGCTGTTTGCTAAATCCAAACCAGGTTGTTTAGTGTTGGAGAAACTAAAGCAAACTGATAATACTACCAGGATTGAGCAGTGCCCTTTTCACATGGGGAGCTTATCTGAACTTGGTTTGTGCTAACTGTTTGGTCTGTGTAGAGACAACCTTTTTATGTGAGAGGTTCCCACAAAGCTCTCTGGATGTGTGACTGTATCGGACAGCTGGTCACTAGCATCTTGAAACCTTACTGAAGCTTATGTGCTAGTGATATGACTGAGGCTAGGTCTTTCTTGTTCTGGCTGATCCACAAAGTGGATGAGTAAAACTAATCCAGTGAGACTGGTGCTTCTTCCCTCAGTTTTCACACTGTGGAAGCCCTCGTTACCTCTAACTTGATGAATAGAGTAGTCTACTGGGATGGGAGTGGTACAGGTGAGGACAGACTGTGTTCCCTGGCAGCTCCTGCTTTGTGCATTAAGCATAAGTTGTGGTGCACAGTCAAATTGTAGAAGCTTTCCTAAGTTTTCTTGCTTCTTTAGAGTTGGAGTAGTTTGTTTTATTTGGGGTTTTGCCATTGTGGGAAGACAGAGACCATGTAGCAGGGCTCTGTCTGTGTATGTGTGGCCTTACAGCTCTGATACAATCACAGAACATTAGGGATTGGAATGGATCTCAAAAGATAATCTAGTCCAATCCCCCTGCCACAGCAGGATCACCTAGATCCAGTCACACAGGAACATGTCCAGGTGGGTTTTAAACGTCTCCAGAGAAGGAGACTCAACAACTCCCCTGGGCAGCCCCTTCCAGTGCTCTGTCACCCCATAGTGTGAAGAAGTTCCTTCTCATATTGATGTGGAACCTCCCGTGTTCCAGCTCACACCCACTGCCCCTTGTCCTATCATTAGATGACACAACAGAGCCTGGCTCCATCCTCCTGACACCTGAGGTCAAATTCTCAGGTCTGTTTGTTTTCATCAGCTCCTTCACAGAGTGACTTCTCAGAACTTCTGTGGAGGACTTTGAACGGTCCTAACGAGTCTGATCTGCTGCAAGGTACATTTTGCAATCCCAAATCCTCTGCAAACACAACGTGGAACACTGTTCTACCAGCCTCAGCATTAACCGAACTGCCCCTAAACTTATGGTCACCTGTCTGAGTGCCTGAACAGCAGCCAGCTGCCCTCTCGGAACTAACAGCACCTTCAGATGAGACCTGCTGCCTTGACCAGTCCAACTGTAGACAGACATCAGCTGAGTACCCCAGCTCATACAGACAGGCGGAGGATCTACTGGGTTGTGAGACAACAACAAACTCTTCTTCAGGTCAGCGGGTTGAAGCTTTCCACGTATTATTTCTACTTGCAGCCTCCATCCAGCTCATGTACTCGAAGAGGACACGTCTGAGGAACTGTGTGTCATGGTCCAGATCTGTGTCCCTGCTGTTCTCTGAAGGGCACCATGTTTTGCCAAGCTCTCAGGAAAGTTCTGGGAAAGGGCTGTGACTCCAAGCCCAAACTCACCTCTGCCTGGTTCTTTTCCACCTTGTCTTTATGAGCGTGAATTTTCCGCAGCAAGTTTTTAATCCTCTTGTCACAGAACTGGTACCTTTTGCTGCTGCTCTCATTGAGCTTCCTCACCTGAGCTACAAGGAAAGAGGAGACCTGGGCAGGGGAGAAGGGAGAAAACAGGGAGTTAAAGCAAGTTGAGCAGCCACGAGGATGCTGTTGGGCAACATAAAAATCACTCTTTAAATAGGCAAAATGTTTATGGAGCTTGAAAACAGGTAGACTTGGAATTCAGCCAGAGGGTCCTTGTAGCCGCTGAGATGTCAAGGCCATACCTTTCCCTATGACAGTTCTAACCACAGTGAGACCCTGGCACCCCACACCTCAGAGCACCTGCATCTACTTACGGTCCAGAGCAAGTCCTGGTAGTGGATCATCATCCGCACGACATCAGCCGCCCCCTCAGCCAGCTGCTTCTCCTTCCCTTCGGGGATCTTGTTCGGCAGCCCCTTGTGCATGAAGAGGTTGGGGGCCATGACTGTGGAAACGTTCCAGAGGTTCATCTTGTTGTGGCTCTCCCTGGCAACCACTTTGCTGAGAAACTCGAGCAGAGCCTAAACAGAAAGTAAGGCACTTAAAACGTCCGTGACTGACGATGCTCAAGAAACACTGTCGTGTTGTCCAGCAGCTGCTGGAGAGATCGTTCAATCAGAATTTTTCCTCAGTAACCACGAACAAATCCTAGTTCTCTGTTCAGGAAGTTCAGTGACCAATTTCTAGGGCCAGGACAGCAGTAACAACTGTTACCGGGCAAATCCCAGGCAGAGAGACCATCTGTCCAGCATCTCTAAATCAGGAGAGAGCCTGTGCAGGAAGCGGATGAGCTCTTAGTCCTTGGCAGGTGGCAATTCATGAAGTCCAGCCACAGAAGTTACAGAGTCCAAGGATGACCCAACATAGATCACAGAACATTAGGGATTGGAAGGGACCTCAAAAGATCATCTACTCCAGTCCCCCTGCCACAGCAGGATCACCTAGACCAAGTCACATAGGAACATGTCCAGGTGGGTTTGAAACATCTCCAGAGAAGGAGACTCTACAACCCGCCCTGGGCAGCCCCTTCCAGTGCTCTGTCACCCTCACTTAGAAGAAGTTCTTTCTCATATTTGTGTGGAACCTCCTCTGTTCCAGCTTACACCCATTTCCCCTCTTCCTATCACTAGATGACATTGAGCAGAGCCTGGCTCCATCCTCCTGACACCCACCCTTCAAATATTTGTAGACATCAATGAGGTCAACCCTCAGTCTCCTCTTTTCCAAGCTCAAGAGACCCAGCTCTTGAAGAGGAAGAGTGTGTTCCTCAACAGGGTGCTCCAAGACCACACAGATTCCTACTGCTCTGAAGTTTGTACTCAAAAGGCAGTTGGTGCTTCCAGCTTACAGTCATAGACTCATGGAGTCATTCAGGTTGGAAAAGACCCCTGGGATCATCAAGTCCAACCATCAGCCCTGCTCTACAAGTTCAGCCCTAAACTAGATCCCCCAATGCTACATCTAAGTGACTTTTAAACTCACCCAGGGATGGTGACTCTCATCATAGGTGACTGGAGACAGCCAGCAAGGCTTCACTAAGGGAAGTCCTGCCTAAACAGCCTAGTGGCTTTAACGTCAGCGGGCAGGGGCAGAGCTACAGGTGGCATCTCTCTGAATTTCTCTAAGGTCTTTGACACAGCCCCATGGTTCTGTGATTCTGTTCTCAAACCAGTGAAAGCAAACCACACATCACGGTGTTATTTACAAAGCCAACGCTACAAAAGCTGATGGAGTCCTCATTCCAGGGTTTCACCCAGGAGATCAGGTCTTTCCAGCTAAAGGCAGAGCAGGCAGTTACCTTGAGAGTGTTTCTGTTGGCTTCTGGCAGGATGAGGATCAGGAGGTTTAAAGCTTGCAATCTTTGCTTCAGGTCTGGAATGTCTAAAGAGGTAGAGCAAACCCAGGACAGACAGTTCAGGCTCTTGGAGCACATCAATCTCCCAAGGAGTGAGGCAATCTCAGTGTTTGTCATCTAGGGTTCAAGACCTTGTTTCATAGACATAAACTGAGTTCATGCTGCCCTTACGAACAACCTACGTTCCAGCAGACCGGCTGATGTGCTGTGGAGTGCACAGCCTACCAGCAAGTCTGGTGCCCTTGAAGGCCATCAAAATAACCCATTACTTCCACAACCACCCTGGGCAGCCCCTTCCAAGTGCTCTGTCACCCTCACTGGGAAGAAGTTCCTTCCCGTACTATGTGGAACCTCCTCTGTTCCAGCTCACACCCACTGCCCCTTGTCCTATCATTAGATGGCACTCAGCAGAGCCTGGCTCCATCCTCCTGACACCAGCCCTTCCTATAATGATAAACATTACTGAGGTCACCCCTCAGTCTCCTTTTTTTCCAAGCTCAAGAGCCCCAGCTCCCTCAGCCTTTCCTCATGAGGGAGATGTTCCACTCCCTACCTAATCTTTGTGGCTCTGTGCTGGACTCTCTCCTGGACTCTCTCCTGGACTCTCTCCAGCGGTTCTGTGTCCTTCTGGAACTGAAGAGCCCAGAACTGGACACAACATTCCAGATGTAGTCTCATGCACGTATTCTGTGTCAACACGAACATTATTTTGTGTTAGGCTGGAGACTGTGAGGACAAAGGCAAAAGTAATGGGCAGGCAGGGCATACCACTTTGTTCAGAGCTGCAGCAATAAAACTGCTGCAAAATATCCGCCAAATTGCTTCCTCAGAGCAAAGCCAACCCCCTATTTAAAATCTTTTCCATTGGATGACAGCGTTGAAGAATGGCTTCTATTCCAGACTATATTTATGTGCAAGGCCCTGTTTAGTGACAAAAATTGTTAGTGTGGTGTGAGGAAGGTTCATTTTGCCTGCAGTCAGGTCTGTGCCTGCAGGGTTTTCGTGACTGTGGGCTTGTAGAAGCAAAGTTGAAGGACAAAAAGCCAATTCTCATCTTGATTTAGTTATTTGAGCACTGCCAGCAACACACATGAAAACAGTCACATAAAGCCAGGCAGCTTGTGATTCATTGTGTTTCATGCAGTTAGATACTCTTATGCCCCTCAATTTTTGATGTGGGGTTGGTTTTGTTTCCTGATGATGATGTTTAAATTTCTCAGCCAGAAGCTAAAGGCTAAATGTTTTTTGGGGCTGAGAGCAATTGTATGCTCAAAGCAATAATGAACATTGGTTATTTCTCAAACCCTTTGTCCCTCGGGTGTTCTGAAGAAAAACAGGATGATTATACAAATCAGTGATATTTGGATGCAGCAGGAAATCAGAATCACAGAACATTAGGGGTTGGAATGGACCTTGAAAGATCATCCAGTCAAATCCCCTCGCCACAGCAGGATCCCCTAGATCAAGTCACACAGCTACATATCCAGGCGGGTTTTAAACGTCTCCAGAGAAAGAGATTCCTGTGTCAAAATCAGTATAAACCTTTCAGCCAGCCTTCTTGTGATGCTGAAATTTCTTTGTGTGTGTTGCCTCACCTTCTGGCCCAAAATGCTTTGCTTTGTAGGGTACGCTCAAGCAAAAGCTGTGCAGAATGCCCATTAAACAAGATAGAATGAAAAAGATGCTGATGTGGGTTTATGTTTTTGACAGCCTCAGACATGCCTGCATGTAGGTGCCCTACAGATGCCAGAGCTTCATGAATACCCCAGTGAGACATCTGAATAATTTAAGCGAATATTGTCAGAAGCAAATGTCACAAGAAATAACTGAAAGGAAAATTAATTTTGCTTAGTGAAGATACAAATGTGTGCAAATCAGTTGATGTTTAATACACAACTTTTTTAAACAATAGTTGTTGACTATTGAACTGTGGCCAGCAGATCAAGAGAGGTGATTCTGTCCCTCTACTCTGCCCTGGAAAGACCTCACATAGAGTATTATGTCCAGTTCTGGAGCCCCCCAGCACAAGAAGGGTGTAGACAGACTGGAGCACGTCCAAAGGAGGGCCACTCAAATGATCAGGGAAATGGAGCATCTCTCATGTGAGGACAGGCTTGAGAGAGTTCGGGCTGTTCAGCCTGGAGAAAAGGCGGTTCCGCAGGGACCTTCTTTTGAGCTTCCAGTACCTGAGGGGACCTCCATTAATTGAGAGGAAGATCTTTTCAAGAGGGTTTGCACGGACAGGACAAGGAGCAATGGGTTCAAGCTGGGAAAGGAGAGATTTAAACTGGATATTAGAAACAAGGTCTTCAGTGTGAGTGTGGTTGATTGCTGGAATGGGCTGCCTGGGGAGGTAGTGGGGACCCCATCCCTGGAGTAATTGAAGGTCAGGCTTGATGAGGTTCTAAGCAGCCTAACCTAGGTAGAGCTGTTCCTGTGTAGGGAGATTGGACTAGATGACCTCTAGAGATCCCTTCCAGCCTAGAATGTTCTGTGATTCTATCATTACTTTGAGAGGAAATCTTGAATTGTTTTTATTATATCATCACAGAATCACTCTTGTTGGAAAAGACCCCTGGGATCATTGAGTCCAACCATCTACCCTCCCTTACAAGTTCACCCCTTATCACTTAATTTTTTTTTCTATAGAAACTTTGGCTAAGATCCACACCTCTGGAAGTCTCGCAGAAAAGTAATCCTGTAAACACGCTGTGAAATTTGCGCATGGGGAACGGTTATTACCCAATTACCTTGAACATTCCAAATCGAGGAGCAAAACTGCCTGAGAGTTTTACAGGAATTTGGGGGTTTCAACTTCAGCAACTCAGAGCACAACACCATTGGAGAAGAACACTTAAGCAATAAAATTATTCTGGCTGAAATTAAACCTGCGAAAGACTTTTCTCTCTTGTCTAATAAATATTTTATGAAGAACATGAAGCAATATGCTGGTGCAATTGTATTTAACCAGTAAGCATGATCTCCTAGTGATATTCTGCCTATTTAGTCTTTTATTGATGAGAGATCCATTTCAATGATTTAAACATAATCTTTCGGGTTTTTCTTGTGTCTTTTTCATTCCAACAGCTTAACCAGCAGTTAAAATGGTGAGTGAAAGTCACCATCAGGTCCTGCCAGCACCGCCAGCTACCACGGTAGCAGCCGCCCTTCCAAGTAACGTCACTGAACCAGCCAGTCCTGGAGGAGGAGGAGGAGGAGGTAAAGAAGATGCATTTTCTAAGTTAAAAGAGAAGTTCATGAATGAACTGAACAAAATTCCATGTAAGTAAAACTTGATTGATTCCTTCTTTGCCATTTATTTAGACTAAATATTTTCTACTCAAAACTAGAAAAATCAGAACATAAACCTGGTTTAGTCAGCCTCTCCAAATTAATTGGAGTATTAAAAATAGGGTTAAACTCCTGTAAGTTGAGTCAATTCTTGCTATGTCAGCTTGTCTTGGCAACTTTTGCTGGAGGAATGGACTAGATGATCTTTCAAGGTCCCTTCCAATCTCTGATGTTCTTTGATTCTGTGACAAATTATTGATGAATCATCAAAACTGCAATGGCAGAACTTCCCGGTGGCCTCGGGGCCAATAAGCAAAACATCTCCAACAGGAACTGGGTTTCATGTTTATGACAAATGGGTGTGGACATATGACCTTCAAGCACAATATCACCAGAACTCAGAAATACTGAGAAAAATAAGGAAACTCTGTGTCTTTGGGAATTAGAAATTGTAGAAAAAGTAGACAAGTGTCTTTTTCACAAGGAAGTAGCTCTAAATCAGCATTAATGTGTGAACATGGCTATGCTTTTCCTGCTCAGTAGTTCTGTTAGATCAGTCATGGAACATTGTTTGCATGAGTTCCTGAAACTAGGTAGAACACTTTAAAAGTAGAAATGGGTATTTTGGTGAATTCAATGGGGTTAAACTAAAGAGCTGGGGCTCTTTAGTTTGGAGTAGAGGAGGCTGAGAGGAGACCTCATCACTCGCTACAGCTACATGAAAGGGTGTTGTGGAGAAGTTGGTGGTGGTCTCTTCTCACAAGCAATTTGTGATAGAACAAGAAAGAATGGGTTCAAGTTATAACAGGGTAGGTTTAGACTTTGTATTAGGAAACATTTTTTCACAGGAAGGGTGGTCAGGCACTGGAAAGGGCTGCCCAGGGAGGTGGTTGAGTCGCTATCCGTGGCTGTGTTCAAAGATCGTTTGGACGAGGTGTTGAGGGATCTGATTTAGGGGTGAACTTGTAAGGTAGGGTAGGGTAGATGGTTGGACTCGATGATCTTTTCCAACCAGAGTGATTCTATGATTCCGTAAAGTCAGCAGCATTCTGGAGCTAGAAAGCATTCATTCAAAGTAGAGGCCTCTGTTCGTTCACATCTGTAAAAATATTGCAAGCATTAGCTTTTTGCTGTTGTTTATGATACAACAAACCCATTCTTTGACCTGTTTGGTGCGCTTCAGTCTGTATGCATAGGTGTTAAATACACAGCAGATTAAGCGTTTCAATGTCATTTGATACAATGAAGGAAAAACCCTGTTACTCACAAAAAAAAAATTACCTAATACATACAGATAATTTTGGCACTTTGATCGATAAGAAGGTGACGTTTGTCTGTGTGTATGTGTGTACATGATTTAATAGTAGGCATTAGAAAGTCATTCAACCTTTAATCATTTTTACTTGGATAGATAAATGCAAAATATTTTCAGGGAATAATTATTTGAATAAATAAATGTAGACAAAGGGCAACAGGCGTGAGCTGGAACAGAGGAGGTTCTACATCAATATGAGAAGGAACTTCTTCACAGTGAGGGTGACAGAGCCCTGGAAGGGGCTGCCCGGGGGGTTGTGGAGTCTTCTTCTCTGGAAACTCTTAAAACCCACCTGGACATGTTCCAGTGCAGCTTGATCCAGAGGATCTTGCTGCAGCGGAGGGTATTAGACTAGATGATCTTTTGAGGTCCTTTCCAAGCCCTAATATTCTGTGATTCTGCGATAAACTGTTTTCAGGGTGTAATTAGTTGGATAAATAAAAGTAAAATATTTTCAGGGGATAATTATTTTGATAAATAAAAGTAACATATTTTCAGGGAATGATTATTTGGATAAATGGATATAGAATATTTTCAGGGAAATATTTTAACACATCTGGAAGTTTTCTTTTTTTTGGAGGTTATCATTTCCATAAATAAATGTTTGGCTTACAAAGACAGATAACAAATTTGGATATTAATCGATTTTTTTTTTTTTTTTATCGCTGAAATGGATCTTAGCAATCTGGCAGATGCAATTTTTTGCAAAATTGATAGCAAACAGCTTTCTCTGTCACTCAGAATTCTCACTTGCAAGAACAGAGGTGTTACAGTGGTAAGAAGTCCATATGTCATTAGTTTGGTAATCTACACAGTCCATTGCAGATTGTACTGAAATGAAATTGCCTGATGATATCATGGGAAAAACAAAGCTACAAGAATTAAAGAGGAAAAAAGAAAAAGACAAGACATTAAGGCAGAAACAGACAACATTTGAAGCATTTGTTTTTTAATTTTTATCCCCTCGTGCTTCATAAATAAGTTAGACAACACTTTTACATAGATATTCTTTTAATTGTGTATAGTAATTTAAAATTTACAGTTTACATAGCAAAGATGTGAATAGTTTCATATATGAGGAGGCTGTAGTTGGTAGGTCTAGGAAAAGACATTAAACAAAAAAATGTGAAGGATGAACGTCAGGAGGATGGAGCCAGGCTCTGCTAAGTGGCATCTAATGATAGGGCAAGGGGCAATGGGTGTCAGCTGGAACAGAGGAGTTCCTTCTCATATTGATCCTATGAACTATGATCCTATGAACTTCTTCCCAGTGAGGGTGACAGTTCACTGGAAGGGGCTGCCCGGGAGGACTGTGGCATCTCCTTCTCTGGAGACGTTTAAAATCTGCCTGGTTGTGTTCCTGTGTGCTTGATCTAGGGGACGCTGCTGTGACCAGGGGATTGGACTGCATGATCTTTTGAGATCCCTTCCAGTCCCTAACGTTCTGTTATTCTGTGATATGAGGTGGCTATAGCTGGTAGGTGTAGGACAAGTCATTAAACAAAAAAGTGTACAGAGGAACCCCAGATTCACTGGTTCATAATTTTTTTAAGCAGCAACAAAACCAAGTAGAAAATCTTCCCAGATTGGAACAACTTACTTATTTCTATTCATCAAAATAAAACCCCAAAACCTGAGCCTACTGTTCCATGATGCAAATGCTTACTGGGAAAAGAGTACCAGGCCATAAGACAAGTCTTGTTTATTATAAAATACACTATCATAGCTGTAAAATGCTGTACCTTATGCTAATAGTGAGAGCAGAACATATTGCCCCTCCATTCTGGACATCTGGACTCTAATCAAAAATTATGCACTGATTTTGTGGTGGAGAAATGAACCTGGAGTAGCCACAAGTCCCAGGCCTGTTGTCTGCTCTACTTCTAGAGGCTGCAGATGTGATTGGATTTTCCCAGCATCTAAATCAAATACAGGGACTGTTTAACATGACATTCTGATGTGCATTTCTTGCTCAGTGAGAGAGAATAAGAAAGGTGAATGGGCTTCACTGGGACAACACAGATGCTTGAGTCTAAGACACTGGATCAGGTTTTTTCCTGTGGTTGATTCAAACCAGAGCCCTGACCCCTAAGTCTTACATGTGGCGCAGGAATGCCACAGTCAGCAAGTTCTCTGGTCTTTGTAGAGCAGTGACAAGCCTGTGTTTTATTTCATGTACTTTTTTTCATTTCAATCTTGCAAAGGTCTCATGACCAGCCCTACGTGACAGTGAAGGCTTTGAAAGCTGACTACTTACAGCAAGAGGGTTTTTTTTCGATGCTCTGTTGTCTGTGTGCAAGAGAGAAATAATTAGGTGGTTCAGTTGCCTGTGCTTGAGATGGCTGCAGATGGAAAATAAGCCATCATGATTTCATGGATGTGTAACAGAATGCAGTGCACCCAGAGTAAAAAATTTATTATTCTATAACCACCATTATCAGTATCAGCTGGGAGAGGATCTGCTGGAGACCAGTCCTGTGAAAAGGGACTTGGGAATGCTGATGGATGAAAAGCTGGCCATGAGCCACCAGTGTGCTGTTGCAGCCTAGAAGGCAAATCCCATGCTAGGCTGCATCAAAAGAACTGTGGCCAGCAGGTCGAGAGAGGGGATTCTGCCCGTCTGCTCTACTCTGCCCTGGTAAGACCTCACCTGGAGTGTTGTGTCCGGTTCTGCAGCCCTCAGCACAAGAAGGACGTAGATAGACTGGAGTGTGCCCAGAGGAGGGCCACTGAAATGATCAGGGAATGGAGCATCTCTGATATGAGGCCAGGCTGAGAGAGTTGGGGCTGTTTAGCCTGGAGAAAAGCTCTGGACACACTCCAGTATATGCTTTGTAGGACACATAGAAATCCCCAGTTAAATTGTCTAGACGTACTTAACTAACTAAAAATATCAGGATTCTCATTAAAAATTCCCTTTGCAGAACTACAAGATAGGGTCTGTGCGAGTAAATTGCACCAATGTTTCTTCCTGTAACACATGCACCAGAGAAGTCTTTTCTTGTCCAAACTGGATTCATTTAATGGCATGAGGAAATAGAAGTTCCAAGAAGAGCGGGGCCATCTGTAGTAGTCTGCATGTCTTTTAAGAGTAGCAATGCAGTTCATAAACCCAGTTAAAGTTGTTATTGATAGGAGCAGGAATCCTGTTTTTAAAACTTGATTTGTATCTCCTTAAAGTAGAACCTACTCCCTGTGTTCTGGCAGGAGAATGCAGGCTTCCAAAAGCACACGAATCATTCAGAACTCTGATGTCTTAACATATATTTCACTCCAGATAAAGCAAGTAGGATTATTTTATTGCCATGACTCATGCAATTAAAGTGCAAGAAGCCTGTAAGGTTACCAAGGCAGAACTGTGAAGAACTTTTTTTGCTATTATGTAAATCCCTGCATTTTGGTTGTGAGTGGCTGCTTTGCATAATCGCAGCACAGTTGTTTTTCCATAACTGCACTGTGTATAAAAGTCACTCTCTCTTAATTGGTTCCTATACCAATTCTGTCCCAATTTATCTTTAATCAGGAGAACTTTAAGCTGTTTACCAGGAGAAAAAAGGCACCGTCTCTGCTTCTGCACTTCACATTTTAAATGTAGTAATTCCGACACCTGAAGAAAGGGGTAAATGAAAGCAGATAAATAGCATTTCGTCTTCTGACAACAAAATCGTATTAAAAGAACTTACAAGATATATTGACAGAATCACAGAACATTAGGGATTGGAAAAGACCACAACAGATTATCTAGTCCAGTCCCCTTGCCACAGCAGGATCACCTAGATCCGGTCGCACAGGAACATGGCCAGGTGGGTTTTAAACATCCCCAGAGAAGGAAACCCCACAATCTCCCTGGGCAGCCCCTTCCAGTGCTCTGTCACCCTCTCTGTGAAGAAGTTCCTTCTCAGATTGATATGGAACCTCCTCTGTTCCACCTCACACCTGTTGTCCCTTGTCCTATCATTAGATGCCACAGAGCAGAGCCTGGCTCCATCCTTCTGACACCCACCCTTCACATATTTATAAATATGAATGAGGTCACCCCTCAGTCTCCTTTTCTCCAAGCTCAAGAGACCCATCTTCCTCAGCCTTTCCTCAGCACAGAGATGCTCCCCTCCCTTCATCATCTCTATGGCTCTGTGCTGGACTATCTCTTAAAGTTCTGTGTCCTTCTGGAACTGAGGGGCCAAGAACTGGACACAATATTCCAGATGCAGTCTCACAGGAGCAGAGTATTGATTCTTTCCTTCCTCCCTCTCACTGCTCCTCAGCCTGGGCCATTGGCTACAGGGTAAGAAAATATCCACTGTACATTTACAGTGAGTGAGTTCTAGCAAGACTGTCAACAGCTTTTGGGAAATGTCAAGATACTGATACTAACCAAACACAGATTAAACTTTGCATCAATTAGCATTAGTTTATTTAGTAAGCATCTTTGCAAGACCAACATGCAGCTTGATCCAGGTGATCCTGCTGTGGCAGGGGGATTGGACTAGAGGATCTTTCAAGGTCCCTTCCAATCCCTAATACTCTGTGATTCTGTGAAAATGATCTCTGTGTTTCCTGAGAAGACATTCCTGCATGAGCAGAAGACCTTGTTCTGCCAGCAAGGTAAATAAAACAGCCGCAATGCAATAAAACCCCTGCATACATCTGACTGAATAATTATAGACTCTTAATGCTTCTGGTGTAATCTTGAAAAGCTGTAATAGCTGGATGCATTGAATCCAAGATACTATCATTACCTCTTTAATAGGAGGTTATTGCATATTTCTAATCCTCTCTGCTGTCATAGATTGTAATTGGATAAGAAGTTACATTTCTATACCAACCTCTTTCTGCAATGTGTGGCTGGATTGCAACCACATGTGGCCTCGGTAGCTATTTGTTTAAACACCTAAATTTGATTCATCGGGTGCGACTGACTGCTAATCCCCCAAACCAGGAGCTCAAAACTGTCTAGTGATTTAGGGTAAAAGCTGATGTTCTGTGCACCCTTGGTTCACATTCTCTGTGTAGATATTCAGAGAAAGGTTTGTTTCCCTCTCCTTAGCTAAAGGATTAGAGCCACAGAGATGCTGAAGGGAGTGGAGCATCTCCCTGATGAGGAAAGGCTGAGGGAGCTGGAGCTCTTGATCTTGGAAAAAAGGAGACTGAGCAGTGGCCCCATTAATGTTGATAAATATGTGAAGGGTGGGTGTCAGGAGGATGCAGCCAGGCTCTGCTCAGGGGCATCTAATGATAGGACAAGGGGCAATGGGTGTTGGCTGGAATACAGGAGGTTCCCCATCAATATGAGAAGGACCTTCTTCATGGTGAGGGTGACGAAGCACTGGAAGGGGCAGCCCAGGGGGTTTGTGGAGTCTCCTTCTCTGGAGAAGTTTAAAACCTGCCTGGACATGTTCCTGTGCAACTTGGTCTAGATGATCCTGCTGTGCAGGGTGGGGTTGGACTAGATGATCTTTTGTGGTCCCTTCCAATCCCTAATGTCCTGTGATTCTGTGATACACCAATGCTAGTCATTGCCTAAGATCTTCTCAGGTTAGCCAGAAACCTCATCATTGTTTGGATGAGGTGTTGAGGGATCTGGTTTAGGGGTGAACTTGTAAGGTAGTGTAGATGGTTGGACTCAATGATCCCAGGGGTCTTTTCCAACCAGAGTGATTCTGTGATTCTTTGAGAAAGAACTGAGTTTGTGCTTCAGATGACTTCTTATCAAATATAAGGCAAGTGCAAGCTATCTGCCTGCAGAAAATGAAGTGTATGAATACATCTGTTCATGTGTCAATGCATTAAGCAGTGATGTCAGCTTAGGAGCAGTCTCACGTTAGCAGACTCTGTGTAGGTATCCTGGCAAAGAGGACTTGCAAGGAGAGATTTAGAGGAGAATAAAGAAATAAGTTTCTTGATGTCAAATGAGTCCGAAAAGGAGTGCTGGAGGAAGTGGGAACGCATGCATTCAAGTCTTCTTGTTATCACCAAACCGTTGGCAGGTGTTCATGCCAAGAAAATACGTTCAGCTTTATACTGAGGAAGAAACAGAGGAAACCAGAAATAAAGATTCATTTTGGAACACAGAACAAGTGCAGGAAGGAGCTATTACAGCACAATCATAGAGAGGAAAAATATAATCCTTTCTAAATATAGCAATTTAAATGCAAATCTCAGATAACTTTGTTTTCTCCCTGAATCCAGTAGTCCCCAAGTTCAATGATTGCATGAAAACTTCAGCAGGGTATTTTTTCCCCTAAATAAAAGTTTCTAGATCACAATCTTGAAGGGAAAAACTTGAAAATACTGCCCCCACACACCCAGAAAACACAATAGTCATGAGGCAAAGATTCAGCTGGTTTTTTATAAACTCATTGTATGAAAATACCTTCATTATTTATAGAGGTCAAACATATCTCAAATGCTTAAATTAGGAAATACAGATGAAAATAGAGTTTTATGTGCAAAATGTTTATAGATACTATGGATAGATGCCCTCAACACAAAGTTATCAGTATAGACACTGGTGGGTGGAAGAATGTCAATGAGAAAATCGTGAAGCAGAATCACAGAACATTAGGGATTGGAAGGGACCTCCAAAGATCATCTAGTCCAAATCCCTGCCACAGCAGGATCCCCTAGACCGAGTCACACAGGAACATGGCTAGGCGGGTTTTAAAGATGTCCAGAGAAGGAGACTCCACATCCTCCCTGGGCAGCCCCTTTCAGTGCTCTGTCACCCTCACTGTGAAGAAGTTCCTTCTCATCTTTATGTGGAATGTCCTCTGTTCCAGCTGACACCCGTTGCCCCTTGCCCTATCATTGGATGCCACTGAGCAGAGCCTGGCTCCATCCTCCTGACACCCACCCTTCACATATTTATAGACACCTTTTCTCCAAACTAAAGAGACCCAGCTCCCTCAGCCTTTCCTTGTCATGGGAGATGCTCCACTCCCTTCATCACCTTTGTGGCTCTGTGCTGGACTGTCTCGAGCAGTTCTGTGTCCTGGAACAAGAATCTTTATTCAATAGACAAAAACCTGTCACGTTCCTTTGGGGTTTTTTAGCAATGATCAAGCTGAGACTCACAGAATGTTTCCTAGAACGTTTTGGATTGGAAGGAACCTTTAAAGGTCACTTAATCCCACACTCAAAACACTGCTGATGGAATGCTACCAGTTTTGCACCCTCTGGGCTGGGCTGTTTGTGTCATTAAATTATTGATGGTGCTCAAGATCAGTGGAAGTAGAATATTGCTGAAAGATCAAAGAGTGCCCTTTCGAACACGCGTTATTGCCTTTTCCATCTTATCAGTACTTACCGTTATTAACCCGCGGATTTGTGTCTCAGTGGGCTATAGAGGCAGGGTGTATCAGCGGGAAGCTGCGGCAGTAGGAGAACAGGTAAGGTGTGGGAGAGATAAGAAGATGCACTCTTCCCTTTCACCACATTGCAGGTGCTCATATAAATATCCTGATAAAAGCCATGCAGCAGAAAGTCCTTTTCACACCCATTCAACCAAAGCAGCAAATGGCTGCCAGTCAGGCATCTGCACAACCAAGGGACTGTGACCCCAGAGCGTGTAAAGAAACAGCACAGGCTCATGTTATCACAGAATCGTAGACTGGTCTGTGTTGGAAGGGACCTTAAACAGCCGTGTGGCAGAGAGGGACCTGAGGTTCTAATAGACTGGAAGATGAATATGAGCCAGCAGTGTGCCCAGGTGGCCAAGAAGGCCGATGGCATCCTGCCTTGTGTTAGAAATAGTGTGGCCAGCAGGAGTACGGAGGTTATCATCCCTCTGTACTCTGCACTGGTGAGGTCGCATCTTGAGTATCATGCCCAGTTTTGGGCATCTCAATACAAGAGAGATGTGGAGGTGCTGGAGCAGGTGCAGAGGAGGGCAACTGAGCTGGTGAAGAGCCTGGAGAAT
>JAOXOE010027775.1:0-17569 GCA_028565055.1 Phoeniculus purpureus | reverse complement strand
TCATAAAATTCGACAGGCATATTGATAACAAACCAGTCTCTACCTGTGTTCTTTTTAATTATAGTTCCTGGCATTGCTTGGTTCTCCATTTAACCTGTAAAAAATATACTAACAATATTATGTCATGATCTTCATTTCTTTAGTAAAAATAGCAAAAGACCTCTTAACGAAAAGTTAAGAGGTCTTTTGGTAACAGTAAGATGAAATTATTTGGCTAGATACTTCAAGCTGTTGTAATTGGCTTGATTGAGGTCTGGGTGTCCTGCCAGTGCTAACAGTTCTTCTAAATAACTATTCATCTGAGTGAAGTTGTATTTGCCTGACATCTTTGTGCACAGTAGCTTTAGTATTCCACTTAACATAACAGCGTTGTTTTTACCAAAAACAATGTCTGGCTGATCCATGAATGCCCCGTCCTGATCAACGCTTGCTATTAATGCAGTGATATCGCTATGAATATATAATTCAGACGTACACATGACAATATCAAGAATTTCAGTGGTGTTGTCACCTAGCTGCAAGTCCAAATTTAGCTTAATATTAAGGACGGGATACCCTGCTTTTACGCGACCGTTATAATGGCAATGTCCTGGTTGATTAGCGACAGTCTTTTTATGTACATTTGCCATAAGATAGGGTTTGCTGACAAGATAGGGTTTGCTGACAAGATCGTCTTTATCACCAACCCATTCAGCGATCAGTTTCTCGCGATCTCTAAAGAAAAATAAGAACAGCATATCCAGTAGACTGGCAGCTACTTTTGGAGAGCTTTGATGCAAATTAGCTAAACTTGATATTAAATTTTCATCATAAACATAGTTCATGATATTGAATAATGGATTTTTATTATCGCTTTGCGCGACTGCCACCTTGTTGGTGAAACCATTATTACTATAAGAGCACATTACAAATTCTTTCTCAGAATGGGTTGTGCCTTCAAATACTAGAAACCCAAATTGCTTGCCAGTTTCTTGGCTGTAAACATCTAAGAAGTCTTTTGAGAATAACAGTGAGTTCTCAAGGTAATTCACATCAAGAACCCTGTCTGTAAAGGATCTATCCCCTTCTCCATCGTAATTACCGATAGAATAGCGATAGTTATCAATATCAATTAGCATGTCTTTTGATTCTGAATCTTCTTGCGGCCGCTCAGCATATTGCAATAAATCTAAACCATTTTCTATTGAAGTTAATACGGCGCGATCCATATCACCTTTGTAGTATTTATTGGTTTCGTCATCAAGGATATGTACCAGCGCCGCATCATTGGTAGCAAGTTTACCTAATTTTAAGATTGATGACATCTCAGCCATAATAATTTGCGGTGCTTGGCTGTAGTCTATGTTTTTGTCTTTTGGCTGATCGGGGTAGACATTAAGATCGCCTTTAGCCACAAGGTTGTCGATTAGCTTTATTAAGGCCACAAAAGGAATACTATCTACCCCAAGCACCAGTCTGTTCTGACCGTCAGCCTGTAGTTTTTGAATTTCTTTATTGCTATCTTGACGAACTAAAAACAGCAGACTTCTTTCTTTTTGATCTTGATATCGACATGAGAGGCGAAAGAAGTTTTGAATGTTGTCACCTATTACCTCGCTGACAACTTCTTTAATCCCAAGACTTTGTTCAAGAAAGGCGGCTAAAGCTGCGCCCATATCTACTAGCGCCTCCTCGCCTTTAAAGCAAGATGCTTGTGTTTTCCCATTGCTTTTTGTTGCGAACATATATGTAGTGTCTAACATGAACTGCTTCCTTTTTTAACTTTAGTAGAAGTTCTAATTATAGTGGTAGAGAGCAAAACAAGTTTGCATCAACCCGCCAACGGCAGATAATGCTTTTCATCTCATTCAACACACCCCTATTTTTAGTAGTTGGCCTTACTTGCGGCCGCTGAGACTACAAGTAAGTATGACGGCTATTTTGCGTTGATAAAAATTGGGCTTTGCCAATATGTGCTGAAAACTTTGTTCTCGCCAGTGCCCGACCAGACGCCATGCCAATGACCTTTTCTGATATGAGGCTTAACCTTCTTGCCTGTCACGCCGCTCTCTAGTGCAAGTTTCTTATTATGCTCTCGTGTTTCGTAAGCCAATTTTTTACCAATATCATAAATTTGAGCATTTTGTGGCGGGATAAAAACATCAGCTCTTTTGCTTCTTTTGTACTTAGGCGCCTTAAGATCATCGCTACTCATGGGCGCCCCTGTAACATCACTGACATCAGGTTCGTCAACACATAGCCAAAGCAGCAATGAGAGGATTATGCCAAAGACTTCACGAACAACCACTATCTCATTATCTGAATTGTGGTCATATTCTTCTGCTACGCTCTGAGCCACAGTGAGGTTGCTTCTTAGTGGTAAAACCAAAGGCGGTCCTATGTAGTTACTTTTCTCAAATTCTTTTGGGATATCGATATGCAAAAAGATGTGTAGCGATAAGTTTTGATCAGCCTCGACACCAACATCACTTTTGTCTAAATCATGTTTATCATGCATGGCCCAAAATCCGATAACCTTTAGCATTTTGGTGACCGACTCGCCGTCTCCGTTATCTAATATGGCCATGACTTCAATGTCACTACCAATAGGCATCTCCATATAAACAGCCCACTCAGGGAGCTGTGCATATATGATGGTTGGTGTATCATCTGGGATTGGTGAGGCCAATGCCTGATCTGCAATGTCATCACTTATTCTGTATATGCCTAAGCTATTTCGCCAGGTGCCAAAAAGCTGTGTACCAATAGCCAATTCTCTACTCACCCTTGAATCGTGACCAAGCATCGCTTGGATTCTTTTTTCTTCTACTTCTTCTTCACTTAGGCCTATTTTTTTATCAATCGTTTTCCATGCGTTATGTATATCACTTTTATAGGAACCTAATAGCTCACTAGGGTGTTCTTTAAGCAGCCCTTCAACGAACCCGCGATCACAAAACAAACCTTTTTTTACATTCCCTTGAATGTAATTTTTCTGCATGGCCTTATAGGCCTCTTTCCTTTTGCCCCAGCGTTTATTAAAGTGCTGTAAAGTTTCAATGGGAGTCATGGCCGCCCTCTCTTGTTTGTTGGTGGTAATAGCTGTTTTAAAGCGGTCTGTAGTATCAATTAGTACACGGCACTGGCGCTGTCTTTAGTAAGTCGTTAATAACCATTACAAGTAAGCTGTCATGGGTATTTTTAAACATCTTTTCAGGCAACTTTCTTGCCAGCGCCACATCTTCTGCCTTAGTCAAACCGCCCTTGTAGGCATCTTTAAGTAAAGTGGCATTATTGAGCGCTTGATCGCCTTGATAAGTAATAATATTAGGTTCTTCATAACCTGATATTAGATTTATGGATTTTTTACCTCCACTCCACGACCACCCCTTGTCCTCATCATACTGACAGTTATTTACTGCCAGAAAGAACATCATTTCAGCTCTGTTTACTTTTTTACCGTCAAATCTAAAATCAATAGGATCACAGGTGACAATAAAATCAAATATGCAAACAAAGCTATTTTCAGAATGACCAATAATCTCGCATTCCGTATTTCTAAGAACGCCCTTTTGGATATTTGGTTGAGTGATTAGTATATTATTCATATTGGCCAGAATTTCTGCAAAAAGGCTGTTATATGCGTTCATAGGTCGTTTCTCTTATATGTTGGTATGAAGTGATGGGTTTGGTTGTTATTCGAGGTGAAGCAGTACCCAGCCAGATTCAATCTCTCTGAATGCCATACCTGAGCTAAAGCTTAATAACTCAGCGGCACGTTTTATATACTCATCATTGCTAATCAATAAATCTTTGATCTGCTTAAAATGAGTGGTTGCTGGTATTTTTTTAGAGCGATTAAGAAGCTTTTGGGGTATATCCTCAATGCCTATGGCAATATCAATCAAACCCGCAGCGTTGGCCAGCCAGTATTGTTCAAGGCTTATTACCAGCTCATGACTGGTGAGCTGTTTTGCGTCCTGAAAGTACACCGTCCAATCATCATAATTATGGAAGCGGTTGGGATCAGATGGGCTGCCACAGAACTCTTGAAGTTCCTCGATATGCTCAAAAATAACAGCTACGGCCTCATCACTGAAATGCGCAACATGCTCATGGTTCTTGTATCTTTGTAGAAATACTGCAATTGTTATCTGGTCAAACCCAGTTGATGACTTTATTAGCATGATGAAGCCTTATTTTGTTATCTGATATATCAATACCGCTTAATGTCTCTATTATCCCAAATTAAGGCTCCAGCTAGCCTACAGAACATCTCAATGACATAAAGCCTTGTCACCTCTGTTGTACATTCCCCTATTCTTAGTAGTTAGGAGTGCTTGATGTAGGGCATTAAAAAGTGCCAGTAACGAATACGCTACTGGCACTTTGTTGGCTTTGATGTTAGAACTAGGCGGCCTTGATGAGCGCTTCAATAGCCAATTTCAGGCTTGGGTTTTTGACTAGCGCATGTTCTTGAAAGTTTTGAATTTTAGCCATCTCATTTGCAGATGCCTTTTTCTTGAAACGCTTAATACGTCCTGAGAGTTTAATGTTATTAAGTACTCTATACATATTTTGATTTACCTTATTTGTTTTTAGAATTAATGTCTTGTTGGTAGTTACTTTTCTACGCTTTTTTGGTTGTTACTAATAAGTTCTTCTAAAGTACCAACCCAAGCATGGGCTGCATCAGATTGTAGGTGTGGCTCAAAGAAGCTAGCTACTTCATTATAGCTTTCACAAAACGCTACCTCACTTGCCAGCATTTCATCATGCTCATAAAAATGTTCCGTGCTTTCGCAAACAAAGCGGCCATTTGGCATTACAATCAGGCGCAATTCTTCCTCGTAGTCATGAAAATATTCATGTTGAAAACGAATATAACCCAAAGTCTTACCTTTAAATTTTATCGCAGCTTGATTACCTCTCTCAATAAAAATCTCTTTAAATCCTTTGATTACAACACCCTTAGATCCATCATCGATACTCTCAGCATAATCCAATCCAGCTCTCTGATATAAGGCTTTTGCTGTCCAATGCTGCCCAAAGAAACTTACAACCTGATCCTCGCTATCAACAATGACAGCCTCAGAAACAGTGCTCTCACTATCCTGACTCCAACTGTCATCAGTTACACGGTGGCAAACGAATTTAGAGTCATTAGTTTTATAAAGCGTTAATGCTACCGCCTTCCCTTCTAAGTCTTCGTAGTGACTGCCAAAATCAACCGCCGCCACAATACTTCCTGTGAATACGAGTGTGCCATTTTCATTGTCTTTCAATTCCACCAAGACTTCTGGATTCGCAAGATTAGAATCAAGGTGATTATTCTTGCTTGCATTGTCAGTATTTGTATTGTTGCTCATAGCTTTTATCCTATTGATGATTGGTTGATGTGCCTATTATGCCAAACTATAGCTACCGCTAAGCCCGATCAAGCCAAGCAGCATTTATTAACCAAAAACAACCCCCAACACAACCCTGTTTTTAGTAGTTGCAATAGCAATAAGCATAAATATATTTGGTAAGTTATTGAATATAAGGAAAAACAAGGATTTTTATCAATGATTGTATTTTAAACGATCAAGATTGTTGTATTTCGTATCGTTATATTGCGACATCCCTACCTCAATTATATAGAATGAATCACGTTTCGTTATATTCGTGTGCTTCTTGTTTAATCTAGTAACTAATCTAAGTGCCTATTTAATATAAAAGCTAAAAACTTCGCTCTTAGGGTCGTTATGACCACTAAGGGCTGACGGCTATTTAAAATAAATACCGCATCCTTAATTCCATCAATTGAGAGCCAGCTCTATGAATAAATTTTACAAAGTGGTTTTTTGCAAGACTACTGGGGTGATGAAAGCTGTATCTGAGACAGCTAAATCAGGTAAGAAAACCAAATCAGTATCGGTGGTTGCTACCGCATTGGCGGTAGGCTTAATGAGTGCCACATCGGCAAATGCCGCTATAGAGGATGATGTTGCTACCAACACAGCAATAATCGGCCAGCATACCCAGGCTTTAGAGCAGATCAATGGTGCTTTGGAGGAGGTTGGTCAACTTAGCCAGAATATAACCCAGGCAGGTTTGATTGTTGGTACTGCTGATATTAATGAAGGCTCTATGGCGGTTGGTGCCGAAGCTGTTGCAAGTGGTGATTCTGCCATTGCGGTTGGCAATCAAGCAAACGTTAAAGGTACGCAAGGGCTTGCTGTTGGTAGCTACAATGACGTTACGGGCAGACAGTCTACCGCTATTGGTAGCAACAACACAATAAGAGGCATCGAGGAGTGGTGGGACGATGAATTATTTACGCAAGAAAGCCAACGCTCTACCCTTATAGGTGTTGAAAACAATCTTATTGGTAGTGAGTCTATCGCAATCGGTGTTTATAACAGAGCCAATAATGATAATGTAACTATCACAGGCTCAAGAAACAGTGTTGATGCTCGTGAAAGTGGTGCTTACGGACAAGGCAACTTCGTTGGTTCTGAACGTGTCATGCCAGCTTTCTTGCGTGTTGATGATGGCGCTACGTTAAGAATGGTGCCCTCTTATGCTATTCAATCAGGCAGTTATGCCTATGGCAATATGAATGAGGTTATTGGAGACAAGTCTCACGCTGTCGGAAACAGTAACAACGTAATGGGTGAAGGCAACGGCGTACTAGGTAACGGTAACACGTTATCAAATGACACAATGTTTATTGAGCCTCCTCGATGGGATGTTCGCACTGCCAATATGGAGAGAGTTCTAAATCAAGACTCTAACGGCTCATTCCTAGTCGGTAACCAAAACGATGTTACCGCTAATAACACTCATGCAGTTGGTAATCAAAATACTATCCGTAACGATCGCAACGTCACTATCGGTAACTCTAACAGAGTGGAATTTCCTGAAGAACCGATATTTATTCAACCGCAAAGAATTGGCATGATCGGCAACAACAACACCTCAACTGCAATCGTAGGTGAAGGCAATGACATCTATGCCGCTGGTGTTCATATTGTTGGAACTGAGAACAGTATCGATCAAGCCTATTCGTATGTTGTAGGGGCTGGCAACCAAGTAGACTCAGATAATGGCTTAATATTTGGTCCAGGCTATGCAGGTGATGGTAGTGCCATCATGGGTAGTGATAACTATATTAAATCTCAAGGCACTGCCGTATTGGGCAGTAATAACAGCATTTATAGTGATTCTCATTTTTCTGTTGTTTCAGGATCAAGAAACGAAGTTGACGGTTTGTCCTCATCTGTTGTTGGTGCTAACAACTACACAGAAAAAGACGTTGGGGGTACTTTTGGTACTTTTAACAAAGTGACGGGTAATTACGGCATTCTTGAATTGATTGAAAATGCGATGCTCGAAGCTGAGGAATCTGAGGGCGGATTCCAAGGCATAGACACTAATGGCGATGGCGTTATTGATATTGCCACTCTTGAGGAACTTGAAGCGTTTCAGGCGAGTATTATAGGTAACGGCAGTTATGCCTATGGCAACGGTAACATTGTTGAAGGTGAAGGCGCTCATGTAACAGGTAATACCAATGAAGTTGCTGGCGACAATAGTGGCGCGTTTGGTAATAAAAACGCTATCGGCACACCAAGCTTCTACAATGAGGAAACTGAGGACACTGAGGACACTATCGCTGCTGTTAAAGCCAATAACAGCTTTGCATACGGTAACACCAACGTAATCACTAAAGACGATACTCATGTTACTGGTAACAACAACACGGTCGCTAGTGCAAATTCTGTCGTCTCAGGGAATAATAACAAATCAGCTCTGGCTCTTGGTGCGGATGCACCTCAAACAGGTCGTGATGTGATTATTACTGGTAATGATAATATCAATAACAGTACTGGCTCTGTTATCAATGGTAATAAAAACAAGGTATTTGGCGATACAAGTACTGTAGTAGGTACAGATAATACACTTGGCACAGAGTATGACGAGTCTCGTGGCACCAGACCAGAAAACGTAACTGCTATTGGTAATGAAAATAGAATTTATGGCAAGCGATCTACTGTTGTCGGCTATAAAGCCGTTGCTCACGATGATGATTCTGTTGCTATTGGTGCGAACGTGACTACTGGTATGTCTACAAACGCAGTTGTTCTTGGTACTAATTCTGAAATCGCAGGTGGTGCTGCTAATTCCATTATTGTTGGTACTAATACGAAAATTAAATCTGGCGCTCAAGGCTCAACTGCAATTGGCGCAAATAGTAACGTATTTAAAGATGCGGCCTTCTCTACCGTTGTTGGTTATGACAATAGATCGGGCAAGCGTTTTGGTAATGCTTTTGGTGATAACAACCAAGTTTTCTCAGAAAATAGTACCGCTATTGGTTCTGGCAATACCATTAGTAGTTTTAATGATGAGATATATGGTAACTATGCCTTTGGTAGTAGGAATAATATAGCTGGTAATGCCAACTATGTTATGGGTAAAGAAAATATTGTGAAGGGCTTCCAAGGCTATATTATTGGTAATAATCAATATATTGCCGATGGCACCTCATCTGTAATATCAATTGGTGACAGCAATAATGTAGGTTATCGTAGTGGACCATCAACCGCCCAGAGTATTACTATTTTAGGGTCTGGTCATTCTATATATGGTGATACTTCCCGTATCACTTCCGTTGGTAATGTTAATATCATTGTGCCTTTCTATGATGATATTTCCGTAGAGGGCACCCAGGCCTTTGGTGACAACAATATTGCCATCGCTAGCGAGGCGGTATTAGTTGGTAATAGAAATAATGCTCATCAAGAAAAAACAAATATCATGGGCCGTGACAATATAACTAACGCAAGCAATAGCAGTACTATTGGACAAAACAATATTGTTGGCTCTGGTGATTTTACTAACATCTATGCGGATCATACTCCTGTAGACCAAACCAACACAGTTGGTAACAACAACAACGTTCAAGCCAGCGATACTTTTGTGGGTGGTAATAAGAATACGTTAACAGGTGATAATTCAAGTGTTATTGGCGGTGATAACGTGTTGGTCGCAGCTGATAGTGGTGTTCAAGGCAATAGAAATACGATCGAAAAATCCTATGAATACGATGAGGATGTAGCAGGTTCTTATATTACAGGTAATGACAACAAGGTTTCAGCCTCAGATTCCTTTATTGTTGGTAATAAGAGTACAGTAGGTTCTCAAAACTCAGTGATTGTGGGTAATGAGAGCACCATAAATGACTACGCTGAAAACTCAGCGATATTGGGTGCGAGTAATGCCATTCAAGGTAGTAACTCTGCTGCGGTAGGTTCTGGCAACACCGTTGAGGAACGTAATAGCGGTGTGCTAGGTAACGACAACTATATCCAAGAGGAGCCACAATTCTTTAAAGTAGATGGTGAGCGCTATATTAGAGGTGGCTCTTATGCCATTGGTAATACCAACTCTTTATTCGGTTCTGACTCGCATGTTTTAGGTAATAACAACTCACTAGAATCTCGTGGGGCAGTTGCTATTGGTAATGATAACCGTGTTAATTACAACGGACAAAATTCAGCGGTACTGGGTCATGGTAATACTGTAGATGGTTATTCATCCACTACTACAGGTTCAAACAACAGCATTAATGCCGATTTCACTTTTACGGCGGGTAATGAAAACCAAGTAGCCAGCTCAGACAGTAGTGTTATTGGTCATAACAACACAGTTGGCTATCAACAACCCGAAGTTGCCAGAAGCATTGGTGACGGTGAAAGTGACAGTAATAACAACGTCACAGGTAATAACAATACTATCCTAGCTAGCGATAATAGCGTTCTTGGCAACAGCAACACCTCTGATGCTAATGGTGCAATTATTGTCGGTAGTGGCAACACTGTCGATATTGATGCTGCCGATTCAATTATCTTAGGTTCTAACGCCTCCTCTACTGTCGCTGGCGGTATTGCGATTGGTAATAACTCAGTTGCAGATCGTGAAAATGCGGTTTCTGTAGGTAGCGCTGGCTTTGAACGTCAAATCACTAATGTGGCTGATGGCACCCAAGATAAAGATGCGGTTAATTTAGGCCAGTTAAAAGCCTCTGTTCGTGATACTACCGCTGGCAAGAATATTGCTGTTAAGCGTACTGACACAGGGTATGAAGTCTCTACTGTAGAGGACATGTTATTAACCAGCGTAACTACTGGTGACACTACCATCAACAATGCAGGTTTCAGTAACGGTGCTACCACTGTTGGTAATGCTGGCTTGAAAGTTGGTGATGTGACTGTTAGCAATATAGGTCTTGATAACGCTGGCAATCGTGTTACTAGCGTAGGTGATGCGACTCTGCGTTCTGATGCGGTCAACTATGGTCAGTTCCAGGACGGTATGGCTGGTACCATTAAATCAGTAACAGGTGATGAGAATATCACTGCGACTACTGATGCTGAGAAAAATGTAAGCCTAGTGCTCAATAAAAACTTAGTAGCTGATAGCCTGACTGCTGGCGACACTGTTATCAACAACGCAGGTTTCACTAACGGTGCTACCACTGTTGGTAATACTGGCTTGCAAGTTGGTGATGTAACTGTTGCCTCTACTGGTCTTGATAATGCTGGTAACCGTGTGACTAGCGTGGGTGATGCAACTCTGCGTTCTGACGCCGTTAACTATGGTCAGTTCCAAGATGGTTTGGCAGGTACCATTAAATCAGTGACAGGCGATGAAAACATCACTGCAACTACTGATGCTGAGAAAAATGTAAGCCTGGTTCTCAATAAGAACTTAGTGGCTGATAGCCTAACCACTGGTACCACCATTATAAACACCGATGGCGTAAGAGCTGGCGATGTATTTATGAGCAGTGCTAGCGGCCTAAACAACGCTGGATTTACTGTATCAGGTGTTGGTGATGCTGTTGAGCGTGACGAAGCCATCAATAAGGGCCAGTTTGACGATGCAACTAAAGATATGATCACCTCTGTTGAATCAGCTGATGATAATATCTATGTGAATCGTGATGGTGGCTCTGTATGGGTTGGAATGTCTAACAATATCAGTGTTGAATCTGTTTCTACAGGCGGTGGTTCTCTTGATGCCTTTGGTCTTGCTGTCGGTACAGTAACCATTGATAAAGAAATGGGTATTAACGCTGGCGATATGACGGTAAGCGGGGTTGCTAATGCTGTAAACCGTGACGAAGCCATCAATAAGGGCCAGTTTGACGATGCCTTAGAAGGTATAGCGCATACGACTGTCGATGGTGACTCTAATATTGTGGCCACCAAAAATGATACTGGTTATGATTTGTCTTTAAGCAAAGATGTTACTGTTGATAGCGTAACCGCTGGCGAGAACGTATTAAGTGCTGGTGGCCTTACTGTTGGCGGAGTTACTGTTAATGGTGAAACAGGTATTTATGCTGGCGATATGACGGTAAGTGGTGTCCGTGATGCCGTAAATGCGGATGATGCTGTGAACTTGGGTCAAGTCAGTGCTATTGACGACCGTTTAACTGCTGAAAACGTTAAGCAAGACGGCTTGATTGAGTCAAATACCACTCGTATTACCAAAAATACTGCTGCCATCGATAAAGGCTTTAGTGTTGGTGATGGTACCACAGCCAATAAGTTTGAGTTAGGCGATACGGTCAATATTACTGCTGATAGCAATACCAAAACCACCACCACTGAAAACGGTGTAGAACTTGGTCTGGCTGACAATATCACTATTGATAGCGTGACCACGGGTAATGCCCTACTCAACACCGATGGTTTAAGAGTTGGTGATGCTATGTACGGTGCATCTGGCATGCGCGTTGGTGATGTTTATTTTGGCCCTACAGGCGTGAGAGCAGGTGATGTGATACTAAGCAACACCTCTGGTCTTAATAACGCAGGATTCACTGTTTCTGGCGTAGGTAATGCCATTAATCGTGATGAGGCTGTCAATAAAGGCCAGTTAGATGATGCGTTAGATGGTATTCAGCATACTACGGTCACAGGTGACGCCAATATCAATGCCACTAAAAATGATACTGGTTATGACTTGTCTTTAAACAAAGATCTGACTGTTGATAGTGTAACAACTGGCAATACAGTGGTTAACGGTAATGGCGTGGCAGTTGGCGATGTAACTCTTGGTTCTAACGGTTTGAATAACGGCGGTAATAAAGTAACAGGTGTGGCCGCTGCAACCGAAGGTAGTGATGCTGTCAATCTTGACCAGTTTAATGCTGCTTTGAATGATATTGCTCCGACTGACATTAAAGGTGATGAAAATATTACCGTCTCTAAAGGCAGTAATGGCTATGAGATCGGCCTAAGTAAAGACGTTGCTGTTGATAGTGTTAATGCTGGCGGTACTATCATTGACTCTAACGGTGTAACGGTTGGTGATGTAACGCTTGGCGCAAATGGCTTAAACAATGCTGGAAACACTATTACTGGTGTTGGTGCTGGCGTTAAAGATGACGATGCGGTAAACATGGGTCAGCTCAATGCAACCAATGCTAAGGTTGATAAAAACACTGCTGACATAACAGCAACGAATGACCGTATTACTGTTGAGACTGGCCGTTTAGATGCTGTGAACGCCGCTCAGGATAAGGTTATTGCTGGCAAGCTTGATAGAGAGGAGTTCCTGCAAGACCAACAGCGCCAAGATGAAGCTATCAAAGGCAAAGCCGATCAAGCTGAACTAGATAAAACCAATGTTAATGTGTCTAACAACACTACTAATATTGATAAAAACGCTGCGGATATCAAGGACCATGCAACTGAGCTTGACCGCCTGGAAGATGTGAAGGCTGATAAGGCTGATCTTGATAAGACTAATGCTAATGTGTCTAATAACACTACTAACATTAATAAGAACGCTGCGGATATCAAGGACCATGCAACAGAACTTGATCGCCTAGAGGACGTGAAGGCTGATAAAGCTGATCTTGACAAGACCAATGAGAATGTCACCGCTAACGCTGACAAGAACAAAGATCAAGACAAGACATTGAGTGACCATCAGACTGAGCTTGAACGCTTAGAAGATAAGAAGGCTGATAAAGCTGATATCGATGCTAAGGCTGATACTGATTACGTTGATAAAACTGTCAGCAACAAGGTAGAAGAACAGAGTTCTTACTTTAATGAAAAGGTATCTAATTACGAAGCTCAAATTAAGCGTGATATGGAAACCATGCAAAAGGATCAGGCTAAGGTCGATACTGCTCAAGACGTGCGAATTGATGCTAATACCCAGATGATTAATGATCTTGGGTACAAAGTTGATAATATGGAAGATAAGCTCAGTGCAGGTATTGCTAGTAGTGTAGCTATGGCATTAATGCCAAACGCTATTAATCCTGGTGAAGTTAGACTGGCTGGCGGTACTGGGTATTATAACGGCGAAAATGCTATTGCTGTTGGCTTAACGGGTGCTACTGAAAGCGGAGCCTTTACTTATAAGATTGCAGGTTCTTATACTGATACAGGCGGCGCAGTTGTTGGCGGCGGCATATCATACCGTGTCTGGTAATCATTTCAGCATAACCCATTTTTAGAAAGCAAAAACACTCCAACTGGCTTGGGGTGTTTTTTTGCCAAAAAAATATCGTCAGCAATAGGCTGATTGAGAATAATCGTTTTTAACCATGTAAAAGTATTGTGAAGTAAGTCTTAGTCGATCATAATGTCGCCACTAAAATACAATTACGCTTAGGGGTATCATGAAACGATTAATTCCTTTTACTTTAATTGCTTTGTTTTCGCTACCTATTAGTGTTTATGCGGCTATTGGTGATGTGAGCGGGGAAACTACTTGTACCATCATTAAGTCTCTTGATAAGAAGGCAGTAAAGAAATCTTCTTGCACTTATGAAGGTGTAGTTGAGTCTAGTATGAAGCATACGCTCAGTCATATCAGATATGACTTGAAATCAGGTGAGCTTTTCGAAACTATTGATGACTCCACTTTTGACTTTAATAAGAAAGGCGATATGCTTGTCCTATCCTCTCCTACCAGTATCAATGACCTCCCTGCCAAAACAATTGCTGTAAGAGTTGAATCTTACGATATTGTTCCTGAGCAAGAAATGAAGGAGCGCCACAAGGTTGATGAGGCTGTATTCCCCGATGTTCTTCATTGTTTTAAACTGGAACAATATAACGAAGCGTTTTGTATCCCTTACGATGTGCTTGTACTTGTGTCTTGATAGCACTCTCGTACACTTAGCTGTCATTATCCTCAGAATCTTCAATGCTGATCAATTTGGGCGCCCAAAAAGCAGTGACATAATGAATAACGGCTAACCGTTCACAAAACGTCCATTCCGTCACGCGCTTATAAAACTGCTTTGCGGCATCCGATTTTATAAAAGCTTCAAGATCAAGATCTGAATCGCGCCACAACAGTTCTACAAAGTGACCATCACTTTCTATCGCGTAACCAATATGGATATGAAGGGATTTGGCTTCACGCTCCATATATTTAGAATCAAAAAGCTTGCCATTGAATGTCGCCGCCAATGCCATTTTTTCATTTTCTGACAACTCAGGTAAGCTATTTTTGACAAGCATCATATAGCGTGAGGCAATATCATTAAGCGCCCCACTCCAATTAACTTCCCCAAAATTACTGATCTCTCTGATCGCTTCAACCGTTTCAGGGCTTAGGCGTACTGATTTTTTTACTGACTGACTCATGGTTTTCCCCATATTTTTAACAAAAATTGCGTAGAAATCCCCACCTCTTTAGGTGGTGGGTAGTTCATACTGTGCCTGACTACTCATAGCAATCAGGCTTAAATTAACCTTTGATTTGTCTCGCTACCACGTCTGAGCAATCTGAATACAACAACCTTTTTAAGGTGTCGATTCTTAGCTTGTCACATGACATTTGGGTGTTATACTCAATGCCATCTAACTCATGCAAGCGCCCTTGATTGTCCTTGATGAATTGGTTAAGCCATGTGTACCATTCTTCAATGACGACTACGGCAAATTCATGGTAAAAAATTGGGGTATTCCCATAACTGTTTCGCAAAAATTGATGTTTTCTAAAATCAATCTTTTGCCCTGTCTTACCTTCAAAATGTTGTCTAAATTGCGCTACCATCGCATTTTCGGTGATTTTTTTCATGTCTACACTCATCAGTGAATGATTTGAATGAAGGCTTGAACCAAACAGACCCAAGCCCCTTGCCCTTTAAATATTAAGCATGACGCTTAATATTGCGGATAGCTTCTGCTACGCCTTGCACATCTTGATAATCACCTGTCTTGAATTGATCAAGGTATTCTTGCGCTTGCTCCAAGCTATCAAATGCCTCTCCAAGCGTTTCAGGAACGTTATAATCATTGGCATTAAAATCATCATTGACCACTGCCGTAATAAACTCGCCATCCATCTCTTTGATGCTGACCGATTGACTATTGATTGAGGCATTAAAACCAGCATCATGATATTGCCACCCAGCCTTAACGGTTTCGGCATACCAGTTTTCTGCAATCTCTACCACATTCAATGCCTCAAATATCATCTTTTCAGTCAAACTAAATTGACCATCACCGCCATTGGTGGTGACCCAGCAACCCATCTGTGGCATGCAGCACCCATTGAGAGTCTGCACATTGAATGTAACCTCACTAACGTCACCACCCACTTCTGCTTCAATGGTCACATTAATGTCATTATCGTCATCCAATGAAAAATTCACGCTATGCGGCATAACACAATGTTTGGCATAGTATGCGCCATACTTACTTGATGTAATATAATGAGTGGCTTCTTCTTCTATCTCGAAGCGCTCAATAAATTCATCATCTTTAAAAACAACATAAGATTCCGAGAACATCATTGAGAGTTCATCAGCACATTCATTCTGTAAGTCACGCAACTCATGCAACTGGTCTTGATGCTGCTGTTCGACTTCCATTGCTTCTTCTGAGTAAGTAAGATACCAAGCGATAAAATCTTGTAGATTGACTTCCACCGCCTCTGCATTATCAAACGCAATTTCAAAGGCATTGGGGTCAAGATCCACCGTCTTTGCGTAGTGTCTAAATTCAATAGCGCAAGCAGCACTATTGATCTGAATGGTCAAAGGTTCGCTTGCTTTGTTTAAAAGCGCGATACAATTATTTTTTTGACGATATACTGAATTTTTCATAATGTTCACCTTGTTTCCTTTCTGGAATTACTAAGATTGAATTGAGATAGCTAATAAGTTTATTAACTTAGGGATATTGTCGCACCTCTGTCGCACCATGTCAACATTCATTTGATAAATCTGACAGTATTTAGAGAAAATACCTCCAACAAGCACTCTTATTGTCTTTTACTGTGATATTCTTAGTTCACGCCTGTTTCTAGTTTGTCGAAAGTGGCGGGAGTGTATTAACACTAATAATTACTTTAAATACAACTGGGACCTTACATTATGAAAATTGCAGCATTACTTACTATTATCCCCTTGTCACTAATGTCCGTGAGCGCGGTTGCTGGCATGGGGCAAGATAGTGGTTATACTAGCTGTGTTGTTATTGACTCAATCAGCAAAAAGAAGGCGGTTAACATCGACTGTACTTATGAGGGCGCTGTTGGCGCCAGTATGAGCTACTCTATTGAGAACTTTGATTACAAGCTGTCTACAGGCAAAAAGTACAGCACTGTTGACGATTCTACATTTGATTTCGATGCTAATGGCAACGTAAAAGACTTAGAGAGCACTGTAATGCTTAATCAAAAGCCCGCCAAAATCAAGAATCTTATTCGTGATTCTTATAAAGAAATCTCAGATTCCGATATAGAGAAACGTTATGAGGCCAACCCTGTCGATCTTAGTGATTTATTAAGATGCTTTGTTCCTGACGCTAAAAAAGATACCGCATTTTGCATACCGTACTACGAAGAAGAAGATGAAGAAGGTATGGCATAAACCTTGTTGCCAAAAAAAGCCTCTTATAAGTTAAGAGGCTTTTTTGATCTAATTGCGAAAACTTCTCTTGGCCACAGGCATTCTCCAAGGGATTTTTAGGTAGTTTTTCTTGCCTTTTTTGAACTTGCCTACACCAATCAGATTAAAACCAGGTACTTTATCTATTAGTGAGGATAAAAACGTGTGTATTCTTATTGATTCCCACTCTGGATACTCGTCAGGCTCCCGCCAAGAGTAATATTTATCATCCCTAGTAATTTTAAATATTTCTTCTTCAAACCTTAAGGCTAATGGAATCCGATCTAAATCTATCTCGACCAGCATGACATTAAAATCATGCTTTTTAGAAATGCCTTTAACTTTTAGAAACTTATCAAAATATATACAAAGCTTGGTACCAAATAACTTGTAGATTTCTGTGTTTAAATAAGCTATCAAGCCATTTTTATCGTCTTGTTCGTAGTAAGATAACTCGGCTTCATCTATTTTAATAGAAGCCTGAATTGCACGATTAGAACCCCTTATTAAGCGTCTTGCATGGTGGGTAAGTTCCTGTGCTTTAATATCTACTTTGTCTTGTATGTTGTATACATGATGAGCTGTTATATACTCCAAGCCATGTGCATCTACAATGCTAATACTATAAATATCCCCGTTTGACCAGGCTGTATACAAACCAACCAA
>JAOXOE010027774.1:0-17572 GCA_028565055.1 Phoeniculus purpureus | reverse complement strand
TGGATGTGTTCCTGTGTGACTTGGTGTAGGTGATCCTGCTGTGGCAGGGGGATTGGACTAGATGATCTTTTGAGGTCCCTTCTAATCCCTGATATTCCATGATTCTGTGATCTCAAGGGATGCTGGATTTGGCTTCATAGGAATAGTCTATTTTTCTATGCTTTCTCTGACTTATTTTGTAGGTAGCACCCTAAATACGGATCACTTCCATTAATATTGAGTGATAATGTTCAGGCCTTCTGAAAAGCACTTAGATACCACAAGCAGATCTTGCAAGTTGCTCCAGAGTTTCCCTTGAAAAGACCCTTTTGAGGAGGACAGGTGAAGTGCGAGCATCCAGGGCTAAAGGGCACTGGAGTGCACAAACGGCCCTGGTGTCAGCCAAATGAACTGGATCATCCAATTATTTTCAATTACAATTCAGATCCTTTCCTTAATGCTTTCCTGTGCTGGTACCCGTGTTGGTAATGTAGCCAACTCTGGCTTTATGATCCCCCTTGTTGCAACGTGCTGTGCTTAATTACTTTGCCTCCGTAACAAACAGACATTCCGAACAATAAGACAATAATATGGAAGCAGGGAAGGAAAATAGCTCAAGCTACTTTCATTTTAATTATGCTGATAGTGCACCCCATGGTTTTGAATCGATGCTGGAATAATGTTCATTTGATAGTCTTCAATAATTTTAAACGAGAGCTAATAAATTTGTATTTTTATGTGAAGTTTAGAAGGAAAAAATCTCCCACTGTTGATTTTGTTTTCAATTGAAAATCACAACTCCCATGATTTGTACATTTGTGTTCTAACTGGATGTCCACCCCCATTGAACAAATCACTTAAACACCTTAATTACTATACTGGAAGGGATTGCACTTCGAGCATATATTTAGTGCTTTCCCAAGTTGCTTTCCTGTTGCAAAAACAACCCTCTTGTGTTCTAGAAATCGGTGAAATAGGAAGAATTATATTTGGAGCTCTTTTTCCTATACGCAGTCACAAATTCCTCTGCATATTTTTTTTAAAAGCTAATAAGCTGACAGCAAGCAGAGTGGGCTTTTTGCAAGCAGGGAGAAAGTCTGGTATCATAAAATGAATGCCCAGCTGCTTTGTACTTTAAAATTAAATGAAGCCAGTTTTGGAAGGGCTGCTACTTGCTGTGCTGACACCGACATACAATTTGTGCTGCACAGCCACAGGTACAGATTTAGTTCCCTAAATCTTCATCGACAACACGATAATAAAACAAGCAGCACTAAACTAGCCAGTTTTTCAAGATGATGTAGGAAGCAGATTGATCCTTTTATTAACACAATTTACATGGAATTACTGTAATTTGTAAAGTATGACTTCTGGCAGCTGTCCTAATATTAAAAAGCATCTAAGGCACATGGAAAGCCTCTGTGAGCTGCTCTGGCAGGCAAAACAAACAAATAAATACAAATTTAATTGAAATTTTAATTAAAGCTCCAAGGATGTGATAAGAAGTCCATTCCCATTCTTGGGAACTGTTTAGGGTATTCAAGGAGATGCCCAAGGGTGCCATGCTATGTTTCTAATGAACTCAGTAAGGTCATGGTGGGATACTACTAAATGAAGGTTCATTCAACACATCTTAGTCTGCCAGTCAGTGCAGCAAAATGACTGGAAGTTTGTCACAGTAACATAGATTTCCGATGTTTGACTTGTTTCTGGTGTTTCACTGTTTTCTGGTGTTTGACTGGTTTCCAAATTCAGCTCTGCAAGGCCTCTACACCTCTTGTCAGTGTTTGTTAACTGAGGGCAGAAATTGCCTTCAGAAGCCTTAGTTCAAGATGAGTACTCTCAGGAATATTTGGCTTAGTAAGGGTCTTGTACTGGTCAGTGTGGTTCTGAAATCTCCAATTTAGATGTGCACAGCAGCATAGAAAGGAACAGCCTGAATAAGCTCCCAGTGCCTGTGGGGTGGCAATATGATTGTCTGTGTTTGTGCATCCTCCTTTCACAGAATCACAGAACATCAGGGATTAGAAGGGACCTCGAAAGATCATCTAGTCCAATCCCCCTGCCACAGCAGGATCACCTACACCAAGTAACTCAGGAACACGTCCAGGTGAGTTTTGAATGTCTCCAGAGAAGAAGACTTCACAACTCCCCTGGGCAGACTGTTCCAGTGCTCTGTCACCCTCACTATGAAGAAGTTCCTTCTCCTATTGATGTGGAACCTCCAATGTTACGGCTTACACTCATTGCCCCTTGTCCTATCATTAGATACCACTGAAAGGAGCCTGGCTCCATCCTCCTGACACCCATCCTTCACATATTTATAAACATTAATGAGGTCACCCCTTAGTCTCCTCTTCTTTAAGCTAAAGAGACCCAGCTCCCTCAGCCTTTCCTCATCAGGGAGGTGCTCTACTCGCTTCATTATCTTTGTGCTGGACTGTCTACAGCAGTTCTGTGTCCTTCTTGAACTGAGGGGCCCAGAACTGGACACAACTTTCCAGATGTGGTCTCACCAGTGCAGAGCAGAGGGGGAGGAAAACCTCTCTCGCTTTGGGTGTATCAGCCGGTGTGATTTTGGTCTGCATGTTTGCCTAAGGAGCCAGAAAAATGACTTGAGGTGGGTTCAAATGATTAGAACATGCCTATGACTTTAAAAGAAAAAGAAAATATTCTTTGCTCATGGGGTGATTCGTAGTGTGAAATTGCTGTCATTAGCTGTATTTCTTTAACAAAGTCTGACCTGTGATGCCTATTAAGATTATGCTGTGGTTATTGTTTTAGACCACACAAGTTTCTAGGATTTATTTGGACAAAGAGTTTCAGCAGAGGGTTCATACATGGACAACGGGTATTAGAGTGTGTGTGTGCAGGACGTAGGCTCAATTAGAGATCTTGGAAAAGCAAGTGCCATGTGCGCGCCAGCCTGTGCAAATGGGTCTCATGTGAGCACAGGCCACTGGCTAGCACATAAAGAAGCTCCAAATCTATTGCATGCTACTCGAAACCTTGGCTGAAGCACTCACTGCACCAGACCAGGCTAAACCAACATGATTATTTTTATTGCTGCTCAGCATTGTGGTTTGACCTGATTTCTCCAGAACTGGGTGTAACAACACTTCTGCTTAGATAGAAAAAGCCTGCTCAATGGTTTTACAAACGTTAATGTGTTATGCTGGCCTTCATATCATGCTGCTGTACAGCTGAACATAGATCCTAGATATTCAGACGACAGTGTTCTCGCTGTAATCTCCAGCCTGGCTTCTCAATAATTCAATTTGCCCATAAGGTCCCTTGAGCAAAAGTTTGGGGAGAAAAAAAGAGATCTGCCTGATTTACAGTGATCAGGTAGACAAGTGCCTCCACTTTGCAGACTGAAAGCTGTTTTCTGCTAAGCAGCAGATGTAGCTGTCAGTGGGGAGAATTATTTGATATCGCCTGAGTTTCTCAACCACAGCATAAGTGAAGTGCTTCCTGTAGTATGGAGCATTTATGGATAATATTTGTAGAGTAATTGCCACGCAATCACTGCTCCACTGCCAAAGATTTCAGTCAGTTGTTATGAATCTTGCAGTAAAAATCCTATTGGGGACACTGTGATAAAAACATCACAAGTGTTTGGAATATTATGTGAGGTCAGTTGGTTTGATTTGAGTTGACGTGGGTATGCAATATGCTGCACTGCCTGCTGCGGAGAGCATTTCCTTTTTAAACCCAGAAAGTGTGGGGAACCTCTGAGATGAAAAATTAGTGGGGAAACCAGAATGCAGTTACCGGTACCTAGAAAGATATGAGACCGTGTTGTCCTTTGGATGGGTCCGTGTGTCACTCCATGTGACTGTCTCAGAAAAGGAAGGAGAAATTAATTCCCAAAACATTAGTTGGTTGTCCTTACTGCGTTTGTTCTACTAGCCTATAGAACGAGGCTTGTTGTTGCTACGTTCTTGTTTGTTCTACTAGCCTATTGCTTTCATTTATGGAAATTTGATTCATGATGTCAAATCCAGCTGAACTTTTCTTGGAGCTTTTCTTGCAACAGTAGAAAGATCTGTGCAATATCTTTGATTTCTCTTACATAATATTGAGCAGTAGATGATTGCACTTAATTTTAGTTAAAAGAGTTCATTGCTTTCTTCTATCTAAGGATAAATATTTACTCTTTGCTGTGGAACCTCAGTGATCCTGTGGGATACCCCTGCATCATAGTTTTTAGCATGTGTAGTCTAACTAACTTCTAACTGGAAAGAGTCCAGTGCAGAGTCACAAAGGTGATGAAGAGAGTGGAACATCTCCCTTGATGAGGAAAGTCAGAGGGAGCTGAGTCTCTCGAGCTTGGAGAAAAGGAGACTGAGGGGTGACCCCATTGATATTTATATATACAGAAAGGGTGGGGGGTCAGGAGGATGGAGCCAGACTCTGCTCAGTGTCATCCAATGATAGGAGAAGGGGCAATGTGTGTAAGCTGGAACATAGGAGGTTCTGCATAAATGTGAGAAGGAACTTCTTCATGGTGAGGGTGACAGAGCCCTGGAAGGGACTGCCCAGGGAGGTTGTTGAGTCCCCTTCTTTGGAGACGTTTAACCCACCTGGACATGGTCCTGTGAGGCTTGGTGTAGGTGATCCTGCTGTGGCAGGAGAATTGGACTGGATGATCTTTCGAGGTCCCTTCCAATCCCTAATGTTCCATGATTCTGTGAACTTATTAGACGACTTTCACTTGAAAGCAGCGAGAAAAGGGATACCTTGTCAGCTTCTTTTATGACTTTTAGAAAGTTGAGCCAGGGTGTGGTTTCATTGCTGTTCTGCAAGCTGTGCACTTTCCAGAGTCTCTTGTGCTGAGTCACCAAAAGCGGTATCTCATCATGTAGCTTTCGCTGTCGACATTACTGAGCTACATGATAGTCAGTGTTTTACTCCCTAAACTGAGCTGTCAGGGTAGCGAGCTGATTGTTTCTCATTAAGGTTCTGCAAAATGCTCCGCTCTGTTTTGAGGGATTTGCTGTGAGGTGGCTGCTACTTTCCCTGACCTTTAATTTAATTTATTTGTTTTTCTTCCGCCAAGGTTCTCAAAGTCAGCAAAAGAAAAATTCTTACTGGGCTGATTAACCCAAGAAAGTATCTCACTTAAACGAGTGTGTAAGGTTAGGTGAGGGACTTCTTCGGCAGAAGGAATTTGGTAAAGATAAAGCAGCCGTGTGGTAAATGCTGGGGTGAAGTGAAATTTAATGCAAATGGGTGCTTTTGTCCAGTTTCTGTGGCAAGATGTCTCCTTTGCCTTATTATCCCACTCATAGAATCATTAGGGATTGGAAGGGACCTCAAAAGATCATCTAGTCCAATCCCCCTGCAACAGCAGGATCACCTAGACCAAGTCAGTGTCACCCCCGAGCTCTGCACGCAGCAGTCATGGCTGAAGTGGTCAAGGACTGGTCTTCCATCCAGAAGACAGGACTTCTAGACTAAGTGGTCTGGGGCCATCTTCCTCAGCCTTACCAGTGCACTCCTGAATGGTGATGGGAGTTATTCATAGAGAGCAAAACCTAAATGTTATTGATGCTGTCACTTCCATTGCAATTTCGTATTGTGAAACTGATTTTTTCTATTTGCTTCTTTAACTTCTTCAGTCTCTTTGCAAAGATTTCAGTACGTCCAGAGATGTTAGGTGTCTCATGTGAAGTGTTTTGGTCTCACCGATTACTGATCCCTCTCAGTGTCTGCATATATTGAGGCTGGACTTTGAATACTTGGTCATCCCGTCTCCTGTACTGGGTATGCACGTGCACAGGGTGTTTTCTGAGAGCTGGTAGAGCTGGTACTGCATACCACTGAGCCTTTTGGGTTTTCTTTTTCCCTTCTAAGTTACTCCTTTTTCTTGATGTGCTTGAAAAATTTCCAGGGGCTCCCTCCTGAAAGAGACACACTGGAGGGTTTTGTTCACCAATGATCTGGAAATGTTCTTATTGCCAATATTTTCTTCATAAATGTTGTTTCTGAAGCTTTATAATCTAGTGTCCAACCCAGCCCAGGAAGTCAGGAGATCAATTTTTGTGTTTGTGTTGCTAGCTCTGTTGTAAGCTACTGGTGTACCAGTAACCATGGTAGAATTCCAGTGGGGTTTTGTGCAATGTATTTTGGGGGACTGCTTGATTCCTCCCTTCACTGATCTGTTTTTCTTATCAATATTTGGCACGCTTCAGCAACGTTATATTTGCTCTTTCTGCAGAAGACCAACCTCTGGTCTGAAATTTCTGTATTTTATGCTCCACTGAGGTAAGGAATGGATTTCCTCTTGGGTATAGCAGGGATCTATACAAATATCCTCTCAGTGTAGCTTGGAGGAATCTAATAGCTTAAACACTTCATTAGCAGAGTACCACAGTTACTGCTGCTTCCTGTAGGCAGAAGGTGAGCTAGAAGAAACAGTGAGCATTTGTTTCACTGTTTGCTCTTGATGTGCCCGCAGAAACAAGCCTGTGTTCAGCTGTTTCAGCGCTGTGCTGGAAACGTTGGCATTTTTAGTTAAAACGGGAACACACTTCTGCATTCAGCGGTTGCGGAATTCAATGAGATAAAGTGTGTAACATGAACTCGTAGAAAGCAGTTCTCTGATTGAGGAAGAATCGATGACCCTAAACAGAATTAAAAATAAGAGAAGCGTTGTTTGAAGTGTTTGCAGTGTCACTCCAGAGTAGCCATGAACACAGGGCAGGTTGGACTCTTCTCACGATGCCACGCGACCTTGGGTGGTATATGTGGTATTCACAGAATCACAGAACATTATGGATTGGAAGGGATCTCAAAAGATCATCCAGTACAATCCCCCCCAACCCCCACAGCAGGATCCCCTAGACCAAATTGTATAGGAGCATGCCCAGGTGGGTTTTAAACGTCTCCAGGGAAGGAGACTCCACAACCCCCCTGGGCAGCCTGTTCCAGGGCTCTGTCACCCTCACCATGAAGCAGCTCCTTCTCATATTGATGTGGAACCTCCTCTGTTCCAGCTTACACTCGTTGCCCCTTGTCCTATCACTAGATGCCATTGAGAGGAGCCTGGATCCATCCTCCTGACACCCACCCTTCACATATTTATAAACTCTAATGAGGTCACCCCTCAGCATTGTGAGGTATATGTGGCTTTAGGTAAAGATGAAGGCTTTGGTGCAAAGTTTGCTAAAATGGTCTGGAAAAAAATGTAAATCCCTGGCTGATTAGCTCTGTAGCACATGGTACTAGAGTCAAGATGTGAGATCCTTTGGAAACAAATTAGCTTAAATTTGATTGAAAATTATTGATTTTTCTGGTCAGAGGTTAACGACGTTTGTCTTTCATTTAGCTTCCCAGCTCTTGGGGAAATAATGAAATTGCCTGAAGATACAGACCGTTCAATTAAAATCAACAGATGAATCAAACGTATTAGAGTTGATTTTTAGTACTCTATGATTTTTTTTTGGTGCATGATAGTATCTTGATGTTTTGAAGAAGTGTGTGAGGGGATGGTTTTCAAAACACATGGTGTCTACTGGCTTGTTTTCTGTATATATGAGCCCCTGATGCTTTACTGAAGACAAAATTAAAAGTGCTAGACTGACAGATTAAGAAAAGTGTGCTGGAGAGATGGGCTGCATTTAGAAGAGAATAAGTGTCAGAAGATGGCAGGGTTGGTTGTTTTTAGTTTTTACTTTAAAACTTTATGAATAGTTTCTCTAATTCAGTAGATACAGCTAAACCATCCCTTCGTGCTGAATTTCTGATATTGTGTGAACACATACGAAAAACCCAGAGGCGTCTCGAGCAACAGGGTGCCTGAGGGCTGCAACACTGATGCCTCTTCTCTCTGCTGAACCTCTGCATCTCATGCCAGTAGCAAGGTGCCTTTTCTTCCCCACAAAATATGAAGGAACTTAATACCTCTGAGATATCTGCGCTGGTGCTAAATTTGGGGAAAGTGGGGCAAAAGGCTTTGTGAGACATGGTCCAGTTTTGTGCTTCCTTTCATCCATTTTGCTGCAGCACAAACAGTTCATGTGATTGGAGCTGTAGAGGGTGGAGGCCGCCAAAGCACCACATGTCTGTGGTACGTGCAGGAAGACTTACTTTTGCTGGAGGAAGATGATGTTAGGGAACATTTAAGCAAATGGTGGTTGGGAATAATCAGTATGGATTTACAAAGGGAGAATCGTGTCTGTTTGACCTGGTAGCTTTCTACAAGGAAACGACAACCTTGATGGATGTTGTACATCTAGAAGTTACCAGGGTTTCAGCACTGTCTCCCGTGACATCCTAATTGACAAACTGATGAAGTGTAGACAGTGGGGTGGATGGAAAACTGACTGAATTGCCCACTCTGAAAGATGTGATCAGCAGCACAAAGTCCAGCTGGGGCCCTGTTGCTAGCTAGGCACCTCAGTTGACACTGGGGCCAGTGCTCTTGCTGGTCTGGGTGATGGGACAAGAGCACACCTTCAGAAAGTTTATAGATGACACAAAACAGGAGTGGTTGATAGGTGTGTGTGTCTACATAAAATATAACTCTCTGCTGGGTCTCTCTTGCTTATTTTTCCCAACATTTTGAAAGCACAGAATGTAATATTCTATTCTAACTGAGCCTGACCCTGCTCTGCGAAACCATGGTGGCACATAATGGTTATCCTCTTGAGTATGAGCCGAGTCTCTCAAAAAGAATTGATTTCCTAAGTAGTTGAGAAAAAGGGAACTGGGGAGAATTAACCTTAGTAGGTTAAATTAGTTTCTGTATGGCAGTTATTCACAGGAGCAGAACAGAACTACTGACAGAACGGTGCTTAAAAGTGGGTGCCAATAAAACCTCAGCAGTTGCTCAGTGCCCCGCTAACATTCTGGCTGGCTGAAACGCAGAACGACATATTCCTGGGTGGATTTATAAAGGCAAATATTTTGACTAAGAAATATAATGAGAACCTGTGTGGCTTAGTAAATGAGGTTTGTGGTGGTTTGAAGGGATCAGTGAACATGTTGATCCCTAAGGAACACTGTCTCTCCCTCTTTTTTTCCCTTCTTGATTAATGGGGCCAAACCACTTTGCAAGTTCAGTTTAACAAATCCCGGATCTCTGCTGTTCCTAAAGACAAAGGTGGGAGGGCTCCACCTCTCCATGGTGGGGGCCTGAGGAGGGGACTCTACCCTGTTTCATATTGTGAGCGAGCAGCAGTACCAGGTTGGGTAAATGGACAGACTAGTGACTACAAGTTCTCCAGGCAGTTTGCATGAGATTTTGCATGGAGGTCTTGCTCAACTGGGAGTGCGATTCAGCCCAGCAAGGTGGTTGTAAGGACCAGTTCAGACAACTGATATTTCTGCAGCATTTTTGACCTTTTCCACAAAAGGGTAGTGAAGATGCCAAATGACTTCAACGTGGGTTTTGTCCTCCCTGTAGGCAGAAGCAGCAAAGAGGATTATTTCCTCTGAAATCAAACTGATTTCTTCACAGAAGGCTGCAAGAAAACATCACAAAAATGGCAGAAGATCTTTAGGACTTGAAAGTCTGTCACTGTGGGGTACCAGAAGCTGTCAAATAACCAGTGAGGAGACTCTTACCCCACATTACACTAGAGTGGCTGGTGTTTCACTTTTTTCCTCTCCTGCTGATGACCTAAACACTACATGGGCCAAATCTGTGTTTGATATGAGGTCTTTTTAAGCTTACAGTCATGATAGGAATCTTTGGACCATGGGACAAACCAGGGTCACATCAGGGATGTCCAGACCTGTGCAGCCAGCTGGGGTGATGGCTCTTCTCAGTGCTGTGTCACTGCCTTCTAATAGACTTGAGTGATGCTGTTGCCTGCAGAACTGAGAACCTTTATAATAACCTGCATCTGTCGCAATTAGTTTTTGCAAGTGGTGTCTCTTAGTACCCAACTCCTGCCAAAAGCTTCCTATCACAGAGGAGGAACTTTTTTATGCAAAGTAAAATATTTGTTATTTTTCAGCCTGAAATCTTCCTAGGTTCAAGGTAGGACATGTCCTTGACCTTTCAGAGATATACAGAATGACCTGGAACCTTGGGCAGTAGGCAAAGCTAGGCAGGGTGTTTAGCCACATCTGTGAAGTCAATGTGAGACCAGATAAAAACACCACAGTCAGACAGAGTGTGGAGGACCTGGCTGCAGTCCCATCATTACTGGCACTGAAGATGTTCTGTCCTTTGCACTGTGTCCCACAAGGATGTTCATGAAGCTGTCACATTGTTGGGAGAGTTGATAATCTTCTTAAAGGATGTGGTAACATTTGCCAAGGAAATTATTATTTTGAGAGCTTTCTCTTTTCCTTTTAGCTACTCTGGCATGGTCCAAAAGATGGATTTCCACTGATGTCCTGTACAGACACCCCCTGTTCCCTGACAAATCATGGGCTATAAGGAAACTAAATTTAATCAGTCTCTCAGAAGCACCAAAAGCTGAGGGTCTTTTTCAATCTGATTTCATTTCTAGGGTGTCCACAGCAGCAGAACATTGTAGAAAAATCAGCATTCATTCTCTAGCCATCAACAGCTACCTTGTGTGAATATCATGAATGCTATCTCATCATCATGAAGATTAACCAAATGAAATAGAAAGGTCAAATACTGAAAAAAAACAATTAAATGAGCATTTTCGCCTACTGAAAAAATCAATCAAGAATGAAATTTGGTTTTCCACTTTCAGTAACCTCAAACATGTTTGAATGCATATTTCTGAAGAGCTGAAAAGACAAACTGCTCCTGTCCCATCCTTCCAAAAAAACCCCATTTCATTAGCAATGAAGAAGTGATGGTTTCATTTCAGAACTGCCAAGCATCAGCACCTTTCAGTCAATTCAGAACAGACTTCCTTGATGGTTTCGTACTACAAAGAACTGACAGGTTTCTACTTCTCCCCATTTTGCTCCCACATTTTGAGGTTTCTCTCATTCTGATGCATTGGCCATACCTGGGAGGGAAGGGAACATGTGGCTGCAGGTCTTATCCCCAGCAGTGAAAAGAATAACAAGCACGGTTGCTTAGGGAAGGGATATAAGCAGCAGCGCATGTGCAGAGCAAGGCTTCTGCCATTTTCTGCTGTCCAGGACCTAAACCGATGCTTTTGGGTCACTGTGTTTATTGGTCCTGCTCACTTCTACTCCGTAATGGTGCCTGCATCCCTTCAGAAAAGATTTGTCCTTCGTCTCACCCGTCTGCATTGATCACAGAACATTAGGGATTGGAAGGGACCTCGAAATATCATCCAGTCCAATCCCCCCGTCATTAGTGATTACTACATTTACTTTTTCCTTTTAAGCATTTCCTAATAATTCCTGATATTTTACCAGTCGTTTTGATTCCTGTTAAGGATTGTTCAGCTTTTCACTGGGAATTAACCAAGGCTTCCAGCATCCCTGCACGGAAAGGCAATAGCTGACGGAGAGCCTATCGATTTCCATGTACAGTTATTTGTCCCGGCATGCAAAGCTTTCTTCAGCAAAGCTGGATTTCATCTACCATTTTATCATCCAATTTCTTGGTCCTGCAAGTTCCTTATGCAATAGTTCATGGTCCACTTTAGGTTTGATTATCCTGAATGATTTAGTACCACCTGCAAACTTTATCTTTTCATTATTCATCTCTTTTTCCGGATCATTTATGAATAGAAGTCTACATTTTCTAGTCCTTAATGATCCACCTTCAGAAACATTGATTTCTACCACTGAAATTTGCCTTTTGAAAAAGCATTACACAATTCAATAAGAATCGCCAACTTTCACAAAGTGCTTTTGGGGCTGTTTCATGAAATATATATTGTGAGTAGCAGAAATTATCAGACATTACCACTTCTGAGCAACTGTGCTATAGTCTTTTGGATAGAGAAGAGCTATATGTATGGAAGAGGTTAACCTTGAATGAGCTTCGTGGTGAATAAAACATGAAAGTATTTTTATCTTTGTTTTTTAACTTTCCCAACCTCTGGTGGGATGAAAGCAGCCAAAGACTTAGCACCACAAAACTTTCCACTTGTATGTTTATTTTTTTTTCAGGTTCCAGGGATTTATTTTATTTACATTTATTTGGACAATCTTATGCTCTCTCAGAGCAGTGTAGAACTTCTGTCCTAAGCCTATCAGAAAGAAGCAACCTGATTTTACTGGGCTATTCAGCTTTGCCAGAACATGCTGTCTAAATGTGTAGTTTTGAGTACAAGGTACAAGGTTTTTGGCCAAAGTAGTTATTTCCTTGGGGATAAAATAGTTTGGAGTTTCTTTTCCTTGCGTCTGAGCCAATTACTTCGAGGGAAGATGTGGTCAGTCACTCTTTTTCTGGGTGTGCACCAAGACTCAGACCTCTTTTCACAGAACTTTAGGGATTGGAAGGGACCTCGAAAGATCATCTTAATTCCCTCCACTACAGCAGGATCACATAGATCAAGTCATTTTCTGAGACTCAAGGAAGAGAGAGTGCAAATTTCAGAGTCTGAAAGCCACCAGCTCAGGGCTTCATTACTTACCTATGTTTCCTCTTAGATCTAATTACCCTACATTACAATTTACCTTCATCGTGGATAACAAAAGAAGAAATCCAGGGCTAAAGAGGCTTGCAGAACAGTCCTGATAATCAGCGTGGAGTTATCCAGGTATCTGCAAAATAACGTGTCCTTTCCTTGTACTTCCTTTGTTACCTTCTGTTTCTGTAGCTTCACTCCAACCAGGCTTTTGGTTTTGGCACAGCATGTGTTCTTCCTTCTGCCTGAGAAGCAGAATACAAATTTTTTTAAAACTTGTGCCTCAAGCCATCACTAATAAACTACAGGTTGGCTTCCCACTTTGACAGTCCTGTATAGAAAATCTGAGCTCTGGTGTCATTCAGCCAGCAATTGGGTGATGATCACAGCTAATGCCATCTCTCTTTCAAGAGTGTCAAGGTCACTTGTCTGGAGCACGCTGTAATGGGAACCTACTTTGACAAGGATTAAACCATATTCAATCCCTATTACAAAACAGCAGAGTCCGGTGCTGATGCAGGCTGCTCTGACAAGGCACCCAGGGTCTTGAATTTATTTTTGTAATTTACAGAATTAGTTCAAAGGACTGAAAATATAAAAGTGTTACATCAGCATTTCCTGGCTACTTAACAGATTGTGATTTTAAAATAGCTTATTTAAGTCTTCATTTTGCTGTTACTCAAATAGATGAGCAATGTTAGCTATTATGCAAGTGCTAGTGCCTGAATAATCCAAACAAAGCAGTAGCTAGGCACAGCAATAGCTTCCCTTCTCTTCAAGAGAATTATTTTGGTGAATGTCAGGTATTTAAAAATGCCAGGATTTGAGGGCAGCAGCTAGCTGCACTTCTATAACTCAGGGACTATATAAGGGCACAGCAGCTAATGGTGAAGTCTAGCTGCCTCACTGAGGTCAGTCGTGGTTTTTGCACTGATAGCAGTCAAGCTGGAATTTGACCCTGCAAATTTAACACAGTAGACGTATTTTGTCATTAACACGTTTAGTCTGTCAGCTGACAATGGATCAATACTGTGTTAGTGCTTTTCATGCCTCAGAACAGTTTTCATAGGATCCGTAGTCCCAGAGAAGCAAGCTTCAGCCTGAATCCGATTACCTGACATATGCGAGTCCATCCACCAGAACAGTAATTCCACCGTGGTGATTCTGCTTTGCCTCTAATCCTGTTTTCTGTGCCGTAACTCAGCTAACTTTTTTGCTGTTATTCTGAGTTAATTTGCTATGCTTATTGCATCTTGTTCCTCTTTCCTGAGTGTGGGAAGAGCTGCTTATGGGAGACTCAGCAATGGGAACCAGAGTAGTAGGAGCTTTTGTTTTCCATCTAGAAACTCATTAAATGCCTCCCGTAGCGCTTTGTTGCTTGAGCTGCAGAGCCCTCTGGTAGCACAGCTCTGGTGTAGGACCACAAGAATCATAGAATCATTAGAGATTGGAAGGGACCTCGAAAGAGCATCTAGTCCAATCCCTCTGCCACAGCAGGATCACCTAGACCAAGTCACACAGGAACATGCCCAGGCATGAAGGAGACTCGACAACCCCCTGGGTAGCCCGTTCCAGTGCTCTGTCACTCTCACTGTGAAGAAATTCCTTCTGATGTTTATATGGAACCCTCCTACAAGAAGTCCAAGCACTTCCCCAAAGGAGTGTCAGGGATGATGACACTGTCACTCGACTTCGGTGAGGCCCATTCAAAAAAGGCTTAGCGCCTCTGTCACCACAGCAAACGACAGTGCAGGTGTGCGCCAGCCTCATGTGACTTGTCCTTGGCTCTAAGACGAGGATATCAGCGCCATCTAGTTAGCTCAGGATTTGGTGCAAAAGCGTTTTAAGCGAAGGTGACACTTCTGGCATTAGTTGTGACAGCTGACCTTTCTTTAGATCATTGCACTCCTAATGGATCTCTTAACATAAGTGGCACTGACACATGACAGAAGTCCTTAGGCATTCAGACGCTCTGCACAAGTCCATTAGATGTTACAGTCTACTGTCAGCTACAGTCAAATCCTGCAGCCGCTGCTGGGGAAACAGGGCATTTCTGCAGGTGATGGCAAGAATATGTCACCAAACTAGCAGTCTGCACGGTTGGGGTGGCTGACAGCTCTGTCAAGTGCTTTCAGCCAAAGAAATCTGCCGTTCTGGATTGGAAGGGACAACCATTGGAGAGAGCAGCTGAGGCAGAGGCAGAGTTACTCTTTCCTTTGTGTCTCAGAGATTACAGTTAACTTTTCTGGCTATGCTGTTACGCTTTTTAGACAGCCCCAGTAAGACTGTGGTCTGAAAGGTCACGGTACAGGGCTTGACTTCCTATAGCTCAGTAGACACATGGCAGGTGTGTGGCTGAATGAATGCTAATGCAATAGGGAGCATGCTTAGAGGGCTGGCTTGGGACATGACACTGCTTTGAGCTCACCTCTAGGGAATTATTTGTGTGAATGAAAGTTAAATGTGCTCTGCTGGTGGAGTTTTGTCCTGTTTCACCTCTTTTACCCTGCTGCAGCAGTGTGAATCTTGCCCGTGAAATTCTCCCTTCTTGCAAAAAGACTGCCTAGGTCTTACTTCTTCAGCTTCTCTCTGAAGGTAATTTAGAAAGCCTCTCCTCTCGCCTTTGGAAATCCTCCTTTAGCATTTCCTGCTGATCTCCTGCGCAGCAGGACACGCTGATTAGACAGTAGCTCATTAGTCATGGGGAGTATCTCTTTCAGTATTGCTTGAAATTGTTTCCAAGTTATAAAATTATATTGTGTTATATCAATCAGCACAATTAACCCTCTTGTTTTGGACTACACTGTAATGGTTTTAGGAACAGGAGAGGGCTGGGGTGTTTCTATCCAGCAGTTCAAGAAGCTTTCTGCTGCCTGGCCTCTGTAAACATCGCTGTTAGCAGAGCTGGCCTGTGTGTTGAAGCAAATCGTTTTAATATCTAGCTGGAAGTCTCAGAATCACAGAATGTTAGGGGTTGGAAGGGACCTATGAGGATTGTTGAATCCAACCACCCTGCCAGAGCAGGATCAAAACTAAGACAGACCACTCAGAAATGATCCAGGGAAGTCTTGGAAGTCTACAGTGAAGGAGGCCACAACCTCTCTGGGGAGCCTGTTCCAGTGCTCTGTAAATCTCAGAGTACACAAGTTCTCATGTTGAGGTAGAACAACCCATGCTCAGGCTTGAATCAATTGCCCCTTGTCCTATCCCAGGGCACAAGTGAATAGAGGTTGTCCCTGTCTTCTTGATGTCCAGCCCTCATGTGTTTACAGACATTAATTAGATTCCCCTCTCAGTCTTTTCCTCTCCAGACTAAAAAGCCCCAGCTCTCTCAGCCTTTCCTCCTAAGGCAGGTGTTCTAGTTCTTTAATCATCCTCATAGCTTTCTGTTGGTCTCCGTTGGACTGTCCCTTTTGAACTGGGGAGCCCAGAACTGGATGCAATGTTCTAGGTGAGGTCTCATTTAGGTGAAGCAGAGTGAGAGGAGAACCTCCCTCAATCTCCTGGACACAGTCTTATTAATGCACCCCAGGACATTTTTGGCCGCAAGGGCACATCGTCTACTTCAGTGAAACTGAACATTAAAGACCCAGAGATTCTCTGGTCTTTGTGTAACTGATCTAATTAATCAATCAGCTGTTATGTAATTAATCTTCCTGGATTAAGTGGGAAGCCCTGTTGTGGGCTGTACAAATTAAGGAGTGTTTCTTACAGTATGGCTCTCCTTGGACTATAGTCAAACTCAGTGGGTACTTTAAGATTCCTGTTTGTGAGTCTTAAATATTATTTGTGGCAAGGGTGAAAGAATATTCTTTCAATACCTGTCAGCTTTCTGCTTAACAGCACTGATGAGAGATGAGTCCAGTTGCTGAATCACAGTTATTGGAAAAGGCTACAAGGGTGATTGACTGAAATTTGAATTATCATTCATAAGTGCACCCTCTAATGCTGAAGATGGTGCAGGTGATGCATGTCTTTTCCCTTGGAAATACCTGGGGGTAAAATACAGAATCATAGAATGGTTTGAATTGGAAGGGACCCTCAGAGGGCATCTAGTCGAAGCCCCCTGCATGGGGGGAGTGCTTCAACTAGGTCAGGTTGATCAGAGCCCTGTCCAGCTTGACCTTGCATGTCTCCAGGGATGTCTCTGCTACCTCTTTGGGCAACCTGTTCCTATGTTTCTCCATTGGAACAGTAGAAGTGTATGTCATTTCAGTCTTACGCACTGAATTTCAATTTCTGCAACAGGTCGTAATGAAAGCGTAGCTCCCCTTATTTCCCATGCTGCCAACCACGTATTTCCTCCCCTTTTAACATCTGTGCAGTATCATGCTGAGTCATATCTGTCTGTTGATCTAACCACAATGAGCCCCACAGAAAAAGTTTATCTTTCAACCACAGTAGCAAACTGAACTAATGCAGTGTGCAGCTAACCCCGGAGAAGTTAACGGAGCGAGCAGGAACAGAGACAGGGCAGCCCCTTCTGGTCGTCGTATGGATTGTAGATAGATCAACAGTAAAGCTGCACCTAGACACTAAGGATTAATTAGGGGTTCTTGGAAAGAACACCGCCCCCTTCCCTTGAAGCTTAGGGACTTCTCTTGGAGTTTCTTTTAATGAAGAGATGACAACTCCTGGAGTATGATATACTGCTGTCATCATAAATGTGGGTAACTCCTTCCACTACAAAGGGATTTTGCAAGTGAAATAAAAGGAAGGTGAGATGGAAACTTTATAAAGTCATCAGGCTGAGAGAGCTGAGTCTCTATAGCTTGGATGAAATGAGACTGAGGGTGACCTCATTGATGTTTATAAATACGTGAAGGGGGGGTGTCAGGAGGATGGAGCCAGGCTCTGCTCAATGTCCTCTCATGGTTGGACAAGGAGCAATGGGTGTCAGCTGGAACATAGGAGGGTCCACATAAATATGAGAAGGGACTTCTTCACGGTGAGGGTGACAGAGCACTGGAACCCCAGGGGGATTGTGGAGTCTCCTTCTCTGGAGATGTTTAAAACCTGCCTGGATAGGTTCCTGTGTGACTTGGTGTAGGTGATCCTGCTGTGGCAGGGGGATTGGACTAGATGATCTTTCGAGGTCCCTTCCA
>JAOXOE010027773.1:0-17575 GCA_028565055.1 Phoeniculus purpureus | reverse complement strand
GCCCATGGCAGGGGGATTGGACTAGATGATCTTTCGAGGTCCCTTCCAATCCCTAATGATTCTATGATTCTATGAAATCTGCTGTTCAGCAGGGCTGTAAACAGGACTCTGAAGTGTTGTCACTTTCCTCATTTGAATTTAGTCTTGACCTGTTTGGCTCTTTAAAATAACTCTGTCCTTTTTAAGTTTTGAATTAGCAACTTTGGGAAAGGGTTTGCTTGTGATTCAGTTTCTTCATGGCATGCAGGCCTGCAGGTTCCTCTCAGTGGCTGATGATGGCAAGAAAAGACTTGGCAAGTGTCACAGACACAGACTGGATTTTGCAGGGGGAATTCTGACAGTGTCAGTCTCCCAGGGGTACAATTAATCCAGTGACCTTTTTTTGGTAGGAGAAGTCACATGCTCTGTGGAATTGAATGGAAAAACATTTTTTCACTGAAACAAAGCCACAACCCTGCTAATTTTTGGATTAATTTCCTATACTTATTCCACCAGAGCTATTTGCCAATTCTCAACATGTCTTTAGTTACTTGTGACATCAGCTTCACACACGAAAGACTTCTGCATTTGAACACAGTTAATACTATTTTACAAGTCAAGCATATAGATGCAGGAAACATTTAGGCTGTAATGTTAAATGAACTCATGTGTGCATCTAATTAGCGTCCTACATCATTTATTAGCTGCAGTTTGCTTATGTCCTGCATTCACTGACTAAAGAGCGTGAACTAGGTGTAGAGGTTCAATTTCCTTGAAGGAATTAAATTATTTTTCTTTCAGTGCTCATTTCTTCTGAACACGAAATTCATTACTTAGTAAAACCAAGTGCTTTATATATATTTTCATACTGTAACTTCTTTTTTTCTTTAACAGGTCTTTGAAAAAAGAGCAGGTTGTCGTACATTCCAATGCACAGTTACATTCCTGTGCCTACAACAGAATTTTGTATCACTTTGTTTTCCAATCCTGAGTACCAAATAAAATAAAGGAAATGTAAAGAAAAAAACTACTATTACTCTGTACACAGTACGTGAAGCCATGGTGAGGCTGTCTTCTCTAAAAATATTACCAACTACAGTGTTAAGCATCTGCACTATTATTCAGCAGCCTTCCCGTTTCCTACAAGTTTCCTGTATGACTGGAACAGCCAGATGCTTAAGATACAACAGGACAGTAAGAGCTACATATTAATTCATTAGAAGTAAGTTACCTGATCTAATCCTTGAGATTCTGAACATCACGTGTGCAATACCAAACATTTTCAAATCTTACTGAAACCTCAGGTTATTGCTGAGAAATTTATAGGATTAGGTAAACAATTAGAAAATAATTGAAAAAAGAATTGAAAGAAGAATTGAAATGTCCTCATCCCACGACAAATCAGGAGACATCTCATAACTTATAGTTACTAAAACTTGATAATCCAACAAATACAGCCACTTCTAGAACACTGTTGGAGAGTGTCCTGGTTTAAGGTAGAAAAGAATTAACTCTACTCAGTGATTTTATGGTTCAGCTCAGCATCTTCTAAGTATCTGCACCTTCTGAAGTTAATGACACATTTGTGCAAACAGTGGCTGCTTCTACAGGTGACAGTGCTTGATGTTTACAGTTCCTACCAAGGGTTCATTTGCATAAAGGCTCTTGCTTAGACTTGCCCCTTAAAGGCTCTTGTTTAGACCAAGGTCATTGCTAAATCTTCAGTGCCACACTGGAGGTACAGGAAGTGAGAGGCTGCACCTGACAGGAGGAGCAGACGGGACAGGGAACCCTACAGTGACCAGAAGAATATTCCATCCCACAGACACCATATCCACTATAAAGCTGAAAGACCGTAAGAGTCTGCCTCTCTTCTATGGCTAGTGTGTGAGGAGGACTCTGTCCATTCTGCCTTCAATCCCAGTCCATGCATTCATAGATCCAACTCCAGAATCCAATGTCTGCATCCGGCTCCCCTCTGCCCCCGAATCCAGTCTGGGACTTCCCTGGTGTCTGCCCACAGCATCAGCGGTGATAATGACCTAACTACCATCAGGGGACTTGGGTTCAGCATTGGATTTCTATATATTTCATTTTATTGTTATTTTTATTAAAGCTGCTTTATTTTTCTTCTCCGATTTGAAACTGCTGATTCCCTTCCTCTTGCCTTTTGGGAAGGGACAGGGGTTAGCAGAAAGTGTCTATCATTCAACTTAACCCATGACAAACAGACTTTGACAACAGATAAAGATGTAACAGAACCTTCCTGCCCCTTATAACCAAGGAAGTGTCAGATATTTGTCTGTAGTGACTCTATTGCTAAGAAAGGTTAAAAAATCCTTCCTCTATAAAGAGGAGGGTACCACTATTATGGTTTTCTTAAGCCACTATTCCTAGGCTGTCAGTGATTTCTCCACCTGCTTTTTACAGCTGTTCCCCATCTCATTGCTGGTTTGTGTGTTGCTACACAAATGCAAAAGGACAACTTCCTATTCTTGAGAATTTAATAACATGCACTGCAGTCAAATTTGAAATGCTGAGCACTTGCAATCCTGTCCACAATCTGCAGAATTCTGGGTAGTTCTGAGAAGCACACTGAATCAGGAGAGCAACCCAGGACAAACCGCATCACAAGTAACTGCTGAGAGAACAGAGCTGATTAAATTGCTGCAGGATCTGTCTGACCCTACCAGAGCTTATCCTCAATAAAGGGCAGATTCTCTAAGAGACTGCAGAACCATGCTGACACACCTGCTCTTTTGAGATCTCATTGTGTGGAAAATGACTCCTGTTAGATAATAGACAGCAAAGGGTTCAACTCACCAGTGCTCTTCACAGTCAAAATCAGAAGTAGAGCAGCTGCTCATAAGCTGAGGATCTGCTAAACAGTCAGTGCTGGTTTTCAATGCTGTGTAGTTTTTACGTACAATATATCCCCTGAAAGCTAAAAAACATGGTTATGAATAAGAGAAAAATTCTACAGAACCAGAAACACACACACCCCGCCCCGGCTCTGCAGTGCAGAGCAGAATGCCCTCCACTTCAGTTGAACACTTAGCACCTTGCAGGGCTTGCAACGTTAAAAACAGATGGAAATTATACAAGGCCTTATACTCTCACTGTTATAGTGACCACTTGGCCCAGCCCAGCCAATAAATAAAATAAAACAGGCCTCAAAATAAAAACGTTAAAGAGGAATACAGTTTACAATGTATTAAAATAAATAGGAGAAAATCACTCCCAAAACAACTTTTTTAATCACAACTCCCATCATTGCCTGCGTTTATTGTGGGGAAGAGAGGTGAGGAGACAGAGACAGACATATACAATTAAAACTAGAAAAATGAACATCTTCTATTTTTTCAATTAATTGTAACCATAATAAAATACCTCTCATACAAATAACCAGGAAAAGAAATCTACAGAGACTGTAATTTATACCATTCACTACAAATAAATAACATCACAAAACAATCACTAGAAACACTAAATGAAGTCATAAGCAAGCAATGAAATTAAATTACAAGGGAAACAGCTATGAGTAACTTTTTGAAGATATCTACATCCTTTATTTCCATGAACTGCCTCTGGATTTTGGTACCTAAATAACTGAATTCCTTCCCCACTTTTCTCTGCCATGAATTTGCTTCTATTCTCGACGCCTGTGAGAAGTTGGTAACAAAACTTTAGCACAAACCAGAGTGATCCATACAGTGTTTAGAGCAAAAGACTTCTTAAGAATAGTGTAATGTACACTTAAGTTGACAAATTTGAAAAATGTATTTTGCATTATTTACATCAAACATTATTTTAAGTGGAAATAAGAAAAAGCTGAAAAAGAAAGTAAATACAGTATCAATGCCATAGTTTAAGTGTACATTAAGCACCTCCTGAATAAGAAGGCAGCGGGCTATGAGTGAAAAGAGTTCTTATTAGTCTAGAAGGATTGCAACTTCAACAGCAAGACAATATGTAAAAGAAAATTGGAGCTGAGGCCAGGAAACACTATGATTCTGAGATTAAAAAAACTCCCTGACCAGGAAAAGCCCTAATGCACACAAACACATGCAACAGGCGAGTCAGTCTGGGGTCTAACTACCCAAAGGAGGAAGAGGGTTCAGGATTAAAGATGGTGGATGTGGAATAGGCAAAGAACTGGGGTTTAGGAAACCTCATAGGATCAGGGTCAAGATAACATTGCAGATTACAAAGGGAAAGCAGCAAGTAGAATGTAGGATCAATTGCAAAGTTGATCAGAAGATTAACAAGTTTTTCCTGTACATCATGCCTCTGATTTTATGAAAATATTAAACGTAGACATTACCTACAAACCAGAGAATAGAGACCCTGTTGAATCTGCAGTTCCTCAATTATTACCAAATCATTAGATAATCGCTTGATTTCCCTTTTCTTCCATTTCACTACTGTTACAAAATTTAGCTCCCATTCATGGGGCTTTTTTGTGTAATGAAAAGCTGTCTTGATTACATCTGCTCTTTCCCTTAGGTAAGGGCTGTAACTTATCCCATCTTTTCTATTCTAATTCCGTAACAGTCAATGGTCTTCTTTTGAGCCACCTGTCTCCACAACAATATGCGGTGTTGCACGCATTCTGCAATTTAAGAAAATAAAAACTGACTGAACAGTTCAAGCCATGTATGCAATGAGCCACAACAATCCAAACATGTCAGTGTCACCGAGGTTTCCAGGCTAAGAAGCAGCAAAAATTGCCTTCCAGTGAGAGGCTACTAAAATAAATAACCATTCACTTTACCGAAGGCACAACAAAAGTTAGACCCGATTAAGTGTTGTACCAAATACAGAATTCAGTTAGAGTGAGGCTGAGAAACTTTCCTCCCTTAACAGTCAGACTGGAAAAGTCTGCCTGTCTGTCAGAGACAAGGTAAGCACTCACTTGCCCCTTGTGATCAGGCTTCCAATCCTTAACCACCCCCTACTGACCAGACAAGGAGCAAACTCCAATATTGGCAGCTGGCCAGTAGCCACCTCTCTGTAGCTGAAACATGCTGAGCATCAGTCAGTCAATAAACTACCATAAAGAACTGAGACAAACAAACTAATAAGATAAACAGAAAGTTCGGCTTTATCCTTAGTAATTTCTCAACTTTTTAGTAGTTCTTTCCATGTGGGTACATGTGTGAAATCAGCCCTGATACCTACTGTGTTTTTATTTTTTAAAGCTTTTTTCCTCCATAGATTTAATATCAGTACAAATTGTTTAGTCTTTCTCTCATTGTCTAAATAAAACCTGCTATTTTTACCCTGTCTTTTGTTTTAATACCTATTTTTAAAGCCAACTCTTCAATGTCACCTTTCTCCAGTCTAGTTTCTAAAGTTTTTCTAGAATAGCTTGAATTCATCAGGTAAATGGCTGCATTTTTCTTACTTTCCCTTTGACTCATGGCATAACTGAAGTAGCAGGATAAACAGACTTCTCTCTCTCAAAACCTTTAATTGAGCATTAGAAGGACTGAAACTTTTCAACATTTATTAACTGGATCTATAATGTTTCAACAGAAATGCATATGCAGAGAATTCTACTGGGGGAGTCTGAGAAGCTGGGAAGCTGCTCCATCACAGCAATTTGCATTACTGACTGGTGTTGGTTTTGACACTAAGCACTTGGCTCAAAGAGTGTGAAATTAGCAGACTCATGTTGCCACTGCTCCATGAACAATCACTGCATCACTGAAGAAGAATGATTACCAGCTGTCACCTCATTTTCACCTTATCCAGTCTATAATCCAAACTTTCCAGCAACAGTATCTTTAACCCTGATCTTTACCTAGCTAAAGACGACAGGATCTGAAAAGCAACATAGGACCCGAACCAAACCATTTTAGCACTTCTGTTAGCAAATCGGTGTTAATTATGTGCCACAATTTAGAACACAATTCTTTACATGTTGTACTGATAATTCTAACACAAAGCAAATTTTCTGTCAGCTCCAGCACCCAGCAATCCAAGAATACATGTACCTCGGTAAGTCTGAAATTTGGTGTCTCGCAGTTAAAAACTTTTATTTTAAGGTCTAAGTACCAAGCCATATACATTACACATGATGTTGCACAATTCCAGATAAGAAAGGTCCAGGCATTTTCCCTCTGATTCCCAAAGGCAATGTATAGTTACAGAGCAAATAGTGGAGCACAATGCAGAAAGATCAAAGCTAAATAATCACAGGTCTGCACAAAAAGTATAAAGAAAGGAGTGAAGTAGTATTTTAAACAGCAGCATTCATTCTTAGTTGTAAAAAAATCATGTTTAGCAGAGATTTTATACACAGACACATTTTGAATCTGTAATATCACCTAAAATAGCACACAAAAGCAACTCAGAAATTAAAGCTCATGTTTGCTGAAGAGAAGATATTATGGTAGTTTGTAATCAGAATTTGATTTGTTATGAACAGCATATAACTAACTTTATTTGCCCAGTTAAAAGAGCATTCAGCAACTTAAATAAAAACATGTGAGCAGAGCCCCTGAATCTGATTATTTACTCCATGTCAAATTAATTCTAATGAACAGGAAAAGGGATGGAGAGTCACATCTTTCACTAGGTCCCATGAATACCTTCCCTCTTTAACTTCTCACTCTGGATGGTTATTGCATGATACCTGTTTAACAGCAGAATAAAACAACCCTTGTCTTCATTTCTCCAGCAGAAGCATTACGAGAAAGCAAGTCACCAGTTCTCACATACAAGCAGTAACTACCAGTAACAAGCAATGACTATTAGGAAGCCACCAAGGCAGCCATGAGGACTAGCGTAACTGATGTGCATCACCACTTAGATGTAGGGTTTTTCATTACCGTGCGTTACAAATATCTGACCGTGAGATCTGGTCAAAGTAAAAGAAAAAGAAAATTACTGTCGACCTATTTATGGATATCAGCAAGGGAACAGAATAGCTTTTCCAATGTATTGTAATCCTGATGTTAGCAAGGGCATGAAATCCAGTAAGAATTGTGTCCTTTTCTTCTCAAAAACAGGACAGAAGAACAAAAGACAAATGTATTGATATCAACAGAGCTTAGTTCAAATGGGGATAGAATGTAAGACTTCATACTTCAATTAGGCCTTCTCACATTTTTTAAGATGTTCCTTGCATCAGGCTTGTAATGGTTGGTGGAGAGAGATGCTAAAAGTAAAGAATTACTCAATGCCCAAAGCTACAGATGGCTACGGGCTACTAGATGCCTACAGAACACAAACTGATGGAAGAGTAATGCTAATCAAAATTGTGCAAGTCTGTACAAACCTGTCTGGATTACCCTGAATGTGACATCAAGGTAATACAATGGGTCAGTTCAACTGTCATTAAGAGAACGACATCTCTTAAATGGTCCTTAGACTGACAAAGCAGTTAGAAGGGAAAAAAGAGATATTAAAAAAAGTAAAACGGGAACTGTTACTTAGTGGTTGTTGTTGTCAGGAAAATTAAAAAATATGTATATTTAGATATATTTATGAAGTGCTTAGAAGTTTGGGAACATTTTACTCATGTAATTCTTAGATCTAAACAACAGTAGTAGCCAAATGAACACAGTGATAGATTAAATACAGGGTTTTCAAGAAATACTGTTCTGATGTCTATTGAAGTCAACATTAAATTTTACTGTTGAAGATCTCAAGGGTAACACTTTTTATAAAAGCTTATATTTATTGTAAATGTAAATTTTGTAAAATAGTAAATTACAGTTGTTTTCAGGCCCTATTTTTTATTATAACACAGAAAATATTTTATTACAGTTGAGAAAATTTTCCCAGAAGCAAAGTTAGAGAAATGTAGATAGAGAGCAACACTGCATCGGCAGAAATTACAGAAAGAAAGGGATTTACAAAGCAATGCTTTGTCTGGTTTCCTTCAGAACATCCTCCACTTTAACTTTTTTTTTAAAAAAGCCAAAATCTCAAGTTCTTGATACAAAATTTTCCAATACAATGTGACATATGGTGAGTATGTGAGCACGTGTTGGAGGAGGAGACGGTGGCTCAATGGATTAGTCACTTGCCTTTCACCTCTGGAAGCAGAGTTAAACTCAGTCCTGACCAGAGCTGCACAGTGTATTCCAGATGGCTAAAGTGGGCCTAATTAAAATGAATTCAGTGATGTCACTTCGGATCTAAGTGAATCGCGTGCACCACTCATTTGGCGTTTTGGCAATGTCAGTTACAAATGAAATAACCAGATAAAAATCCTCTTTTAAGTCTTTTGGGACAACAGTCACACTGCATGGAAATACATGTTATCATAACTAGAAATCATAATCTAATAATTGTATTATCTCTTGTTTTAAATTCTAATTAATGCATGCTTTTAATAAAAAGAAACATTAAATAAGACTTGCATGGGAGGTAAATGAGTGCAGCAGCATTTCAGTCAGATGATTCAAGGGATATACACTGATTTAGACCAGCTGTGAATCTGGCAACATAATTAAATAAAAACATCTTTATTTTAAGAAACTATTTTTCCTTTTAAGTAGATGTAAATCAAAACAATGCAAATCCCAATTACAAAGAAGTAGAAGTGCAAAGTTAACTCAAATGCTTGACACAAGATCATTCTTTACCATTTGTCTTTAAGTTAAAAATTAGCATTTTCTGAGCTTCACAGTTTGGGAAAGCATGATGGAAAGAAGTAGGAAAGATCTCATGTACCCTGTGTACCCACTGTATTTTAGCCATGAGTCTAACAACGTCTGTTTCTTCCGAGGACCTGCGATGTTGATATGCTGAAGAAGGGTAGCTTTTTCTTCCCTACCTAATTGAAATTCACAAATATTTTGTTTCCTAGCAAGGGTGTTTTCCCCCACCTGAAATAATGACTTTTTTCATGTAATAGAATACACTCAGGAATTGTATCCTCATGTACATTGTTAGGGTTGGTTTTTTCTTTTCTTAAGTTTGTTTTTTCTTCCAACATTTCTTCAATGGATAGTGAACTGCTGGGCCCACAGAGATCTCCAGACCACCAGCTCATGTATTTGAAAGGCATCTGTTTATTTTTAAAATGCAAATGCAGCCTACCTCAAAGACTGACTTGCAAGAAATGAACAATCTGAACAAGTCAAGAGGTTTCCAATCAGGAGCTGTGTTCCTCCTTTGTATCAGGCTATGATCACTTGCTGTCAAAACCACTTAAACAATATCCTGCAATCTGAATGAAGTCCCCCCACAATTAAAATGAGCAGGATAATCCTGCAAGAATTATTCAGGCAAATCATTTTTCACACAGTTTAAAGTAATGATAAGGTCATTTACAAAAGAAATCAGCACCTTTGAAATGCTGACTTGTAGACAGAGGACTGCCTGGAGGAAGGCCATAGATAACAGTGAAGACTGGCCTCCTAACACTACCCTTGCAGTCTTTGGAACTGATTCTGATGAAGAGAAGGCCCAATAAGGTTAATACCCCTACTTTGATCTCTGTCAAAGCGTACCAGCAAGAATTAATTTACATTTCAGATGAAAAAGGTTGACAGCATGAAAAGGCATCTTGTTTCTGGTATGTGAATGTGCTGTAATAGATCGGGAATTCTGAAAGGAAGTTCTGAGGAAGCTAAAGGGATAAGCCGAGCGGCAGCTTTTATTGGGAAAGAGATGAAAGGAAAACAAATTTCAATATGCGCTGTTCTGTAGAAACATGTAAGCCAAATGCTTCCTAAATTTCAAGGCTTGTTTGAGTGGAGAGGGAGGTGTGGGGGCTGGGAAGGAAAAGGAGAGGGAAGTACATATATTTTAATTATATGGTTTTGCTAATGTCTGGATGACAAATGCAAACAATCTATCTCACTGCCTGAAATGGCTCATTAAAAAAACCAACAAAACACAGAGATGATCATACCTCATTTTACTGAAAAGCTGCCTTGAACTACATACTCACATTCTAAGATAGTCAGGAAAGGGAGAGATTTGGAGTTGCTTTTGTCTCCATGTCACTAGGCTTTTGGGCAGTGTAATGTAAACAACAGAAAGACTGTCAGTGTATTTTAAAATCTGGAAAATGGCCACCATTAGCAAGCATGAGCTATGATTTGAAACACATAATAATTAGCATGTAGAAAAGAGAAAAAATGCACAAGAAGAATTTTCAAACAAGAAGTCCTGGATGCAGTTTTCCAAAGGCAGACAGAAATGTTTTGAGGATTACTATTATTATTATTATAGTCTTTGAATGCAGCACCAGTGATAGGAGGAGCAGGCAGGCTAATAAATACAAAGGTACAGTGTCACTTTTAACCCTTCATTCAGAAAGCTTCTTCACTGAAACTGATCACAGAAACTGTCAAATGCCAGATTACACAAGAAAGCAGCATGTGTGTTGGTGGGAAGCGGACTAGCAGGATTCCTCCAGCATTAGGTCCACCAGGCTCAAGAGAAGTGTTCAGATTCAAGGACACGTGTATGATCCCACTGCCCCTGCTCTGCTGTGTCCAATACAGTGCCTACGAGATTGCAGGAAATAACACAGCTCTGAATCTCAACCATGTGTGCAAGCAGCAGAACAGATCAGTTACTTTCTCCAAAGAGCTACTAATGAGTGTGCATCTCCCGCAGGCCTAAGAAATCTGTTTGGATAAAACTCTAAAGTATAATGTCCCCTACAGTCTCCAAGTAATACTGCTACACACTCGTTTCCTTCTGAAGCAGAGGTAACTCTCGTCTTAGGGTTCTGGTTACAGCTGCACAGCAATGGGTCAATTGCTTTATTCCTTTTTACAGCAAAAGGCTTTTCTAAGTGTAGAAAATGCAAGTACAGGTATGGCCAAGTGTATCTGTAGCAAATACTCCAGGAAATAGTTGCAGGGGGTACTGCAAGATCTACTCTCTGTGCTATTACGAAAAATGACAAGTCAAAGAAGAGAAGAGGGAAATGCTTATGCAGTCCTTCCATGCTCCTTGTAATAGGAGAAAAAAATTTTCCTTAACAGTTCTCCATTTAATAGAATAGTCTGTATTTGACCCTAGAGCTATAGATCATGATTCTACATAACAGTATGCATGCAAAGCTGTAAATTATTATTTTATTCTAATGATACTATGTTCCTTTCTGTAATTAAACTGGTATTCTGTTTTCTGCTGAAAGTCACATTAATGTTTAATTTTAGAGTAACAAAGTTAGAAAAAAGACAAAACAATTTACTGGAAATAGCTTGAGAACAAAGCAAAAACATATTTAAAACACACCTCTTTTCAGACTGACTTTAGACTATTTGACAGAGAATAGAGAAGTGACAAGGCTTAAGGAATTATAAAACAGAAAGCTGACAGCATAAAGGTGTTATGTTAGTTTATCTGTAAATGCATTTGCTACAACTCATTTTTCTTCAGCTACAGCCTTTCAACCTGGAGCTGGACAAGGAAGGTGTATTACACGTATCATACGGAGGCTGCTGCATACTGGCAGCATCTGAAGACGCCATTGAGTTCACAGCATTGATTCTTAGATTCCTGTGCCATATGGTGCTCTACTTTCTACTACAGACCTACACAGCCCTATGGGCCTGTTTCTCCAATAATCTCTTTAAAGTTTATTCAAATTCATATTGATATGGCTGTGTAGGAGTCTGGCAAACAGTCAGAGGTTTGGCCAAAGCTGGCAAACCCAGCAAGCAGCCATAACAAAAACCTGGCAACCTGCCAAGATTGGGGCTCACAAAGACAGAGAAATACATGTCTTGTGCCTCCCATCCACATTTTTAGTCATATCAATCCAGTGCTTCATAGCAGCTCTACATATACTAGTCGTGCTGACTGTGCTCAAAAGAACCTTAAAGAATTAACAGTTTTTAATCGGTATGTTTTGCTTCCAGAGAAGTACTGAACAAAAAGCTCAAAATGCTGATATATGTCGTTTGAAACAGAAGAACAAATGATCAGAAGTAATGGTTGTGATAGCTTTTGTTTGGACTGTGTGTATTTCTGTTGGCTATAAGCGCTGACACATTAAATCACCCACAGCAAATAGGTGTTGGCAATTGAAATAATGTTTTAATTACCTGCTTGAATATGTATAGCTGCATCAGTTCTTCTGTTCCTTATTTCCTTGTACTTCCTGCGAGCTTCATATCCTCTCCAGGCTAAAAATACAAAAACATGTGCTGGAAATTACATTTATTTAAGGAAGTGCTACAGAGTCTACAGAGTCAGAGATGTGCTGGAACTTTCATCCTTTCTGCCATAACCACTTCAGCCCCCACCCCTAATACCTCTTTCCTACCCACTCACATGTTGAACTCTGGGTTCATGACTGCAGTATTCACAACCCCACAACTTCAAACACTGCTTCACTCATCCAAATTATAATTGTCACCATGTGCTCATTGATGTCCTAATCCAAAAGGCAAAGGTGCATGATACTGTCAGAACAAGAACTCCCCTCCTCACACAGCCCTCCAAATTCAATATAAGAAAGCCTAAAAATTACTGATAATCAGTCTCTGACATTCACCCCATGATGTATATTAGTTGGAATGCTGATACACCTGGGTGTGGGGGGGAAGGCTGGAGAGCATGTTACAGAACTTCATCTATGTGCTGCGCATTAGCATAGACGTATCTAACTACATTTTCACTTTGTGCACAGGCATTGCATCCAAAAAACCAGAAATATTTAAATACAGATGTAACCGCATACTAAAATATCACTTTAAAAGTAAATCAATAACATTGCAACAATTAGCTGGAGAGAAAAACACTTCTGGTTGTTTTGATTTATTAATAAACTATTACAAAATAATAGATAATGTACAGGCAATTTAATAGTCCTAAATGCAAAGACACTCAACAAAATAGAGAATGTGAACATTTACCTGACTGTATGATAACAGCACTATTTTCTCTTTTCTCTTTGACTTTCTTGTACCTTCTTGCTCCAAGCCATCCCTTGATATAAGCCTGTATGACCACCACCCTCCCTATAACTTCTCGTAGAGACAAATTTAACTGTTCTATATGGTAATATTTTAGGAAAACCTGAAAAAGAAAAAAGTTAGTATTACATGCAGGCAGTAACATAACCTCTTGTATTGTGCCTTTTTATTAGTCTTCAGTAAGCCTATTTTGGGGCACAGTTGCTGAAAAAACGAGTAAAATACTGGTTGCTAATATCATAGAAAACTTCTGAATCAAAGATTTGCTCTCAGTGAGCACACTTGAATGTCATTATTTTGTTTGCAGAAAAACCCCATGTATTTATCCCCTTCACAAAATAAGTTGGTCAGGGCAGTATTTTCAGGTATCAATAATTTTGAAACATAGTCTTCTTTGACAGTGCTAAGATAAATTCTGGGTTGAATTTGGTTTTAGACATAATACTGTCCGACAGTATTCCACTTCAGGAGGTAGGTTCCTATAGGTGCTTCCATACACTTTATCGGAGTCCTGAGCCGGACAGTTATCATTTTTCCTCTGTGTACCATAAAACAACTCAATATACTGTATAGCACCTTCTTTACCTAAGTAATCCATTCCATTTTAAACCATGAACAAAGGCTCTTGACAGAGCCAGATGGATCTCACCTGAAACTCCACAAACTAAGCACACTCACAGGATGGGCCAGAGTGTGAAATTTCAGTCATGTCATGATTAAGACCAGGAGGAACTTCAAGGAGGCACTACCACAGCAGGCACTGACCATGCACTGTCCTTACCATGTGTAGTCATATGCAGCATGAACTTACAGCGCTAAGTCAGCTGGCTTGGGAGAGCACCTACATAACCTAGGACACTAATTGGAGCATATTTCTCCTTTTTTTGCTCATTCATGCAGTAATTTTGAAATCACTATTAGTGGTTTCTATCTATTTTGCTTTCTATCCCTGAGAAAATGTTGGCACCCTCTACCTTAGTTTTCCCAAGCATCCAGTTGTCTAGTTTAGATTTCTCCAAAATGGCAAGACAGTTTTCTCTGCTACCAAGGGGAGTCTCGTGCACCTTGAATGCCAGGTAATAATATCTGCAAAAGCAAACGACAAAGAAAGAGGCAATGTACTTTCAATGTGTACTAATCAATACGTACTTATGGTGCTCTTCTGTAGCTCAGAGCTGCATCACAGAACTCACAGGCCATCGTACTCTCTAGTACCCACTTGTCCTCATAAATCATGACACAGCTATCATGAACAGCTATCTGAGCATATACACAACATAGGAAAGCAAGTGGTACCACAGTAGTGACAAGAATCTGCTGCATTCCAGAAATTCCCTGTAATCATCCACAAAGGCCTTTCATAAACCAATACAACTTATGCAACACCAAGGTTGCACTAAATTCTTCAGGTGAACAAATGAATGAATGACAGGGAGGAGAAGGAAATGACTAGAGATTATAGTATTAGAAAGGAAGGCATAAATAATACCTTTTGCATTAAGATGTGTAAATAAGTATGCTATCTACAGAACTGCATAATATACTTTGGCACAGTTACATCTCACTGTAAGTTGTGTTGAATAAGCAGGTAGGTGTTCAGTGGACATTTACAGATTTCTGAATGGGAGAAAAGTCAAATACTAGAAGTACAGAAAGAAAAAAGCACTGAAACATGACCTGATGCCAGTTTCTTCTGAGAAATGCCAAAAAAAAAAAAAAAAAGAAAAGCATTTCAGACTCTTTCAGTATTTTACTCATTGGTACTGGTCATTTTTCACTAAGAAATATAAATGACTTTGACACTCTTTGAGACGCATAAATGCACATAAGAAATCCAAGACTCTTGAGCTTATAATAAGATTACTCCTATCAATGGAACTCAGGGGAGCTTCCCATTTTCAGCAAGCCTATACAGAAAGCCTGAGGATTCTCAGTTGGTGGAGATAAAGGCCAGCAGTAGACTGGTAGGCAATACAGTTATACAGACCAGTTGCTGCAGCTGAAAAATTGTCACTGCGTATGAAGAGTAAATACTAGTTTACAGTAGAAAAACCTTGCATATCAATTTTAATTTACCGGCAGCAAGATGCTCAGACTGCATGAATACCTACTTAGATTTCACACCTCCAGAAGAGGTCATGTATATGCATCATTCAAACAGCTGGCACTGCTGCCCTACTGGCAAGAATTTTACCAGTGCTGATGATTAAAAAGAAGTAGCAGCTATTTTAAAGAAAAAACAAGTGAATTACTCGTCAACAATCTTCTTTACTCACATGGATTTCTCAGGTTATAATTAGGTTTGCAAATTATTAGGCATGATGACTTTGTTTGATTAGGATAAACAATCACAACAATTATGATCACTTTTAGTGGCCTTTGTAGTAGGCCCATACTAAACAGTAGTAGCCTTTCTTTGCCCACATTCCCTCACAAAGAACATAGCTTACAATTATATGAATCACTGAATCACAGAACAGGGACCTCCGGAGATCATCTAGTCCAACCACCACACCAAAAACAGGATCACCTGGGGCAGGTCACACAGGAACACATGCAGGTGGGTTTTGAAACTCTCCAAAGAAGGAAATTCCATGACCTCTTTGAGCAGCCTGTTCCGGTGCTCTGTCACCCTCACAGTAGCTTTTCCTGATGTTGAAGTGGAACCTCTTGTGCTCAAACTTCTACCAGTTGCCCCTTGTCCTGTTAAAGGGCACCACAGAAACTAGCCCCTTCTTTCAGATATCCACCCTTCAGATAATTATAGAAATTAATAAAATCCCCTCTCCGCTTTCTCATCTCCAGACTAAACAGTCCCAGTTCTCTCAGCTTCTCCTCATAGGAGACGTGTTCAACTCTCTTAATCATCCTTGTAGCACTCTGTTTTACTTTCTCCAGCAGTTTCCTCTTGAATTGGGGACCCTAAAACTGGACACAGTACTCCAGGCGTGGTCACACCAGGGCAGAGTAGAGGGGAAGGAGAACTTCCCTTGATTTCCTGGACACACTTTTCTTGATGCGTCCCAGGGTATCATTGGCTTTCTTGGCCGCAACAGCACACTGCTGTCCCATGGATAATTTACTGTCCACCAGGACTTCAAGGTCTTTTTCCACAGGGCTGCTTTCTAGCAGGACAACCCCTAATCTGTACTGATGCATGTTGTTGCTTCTCCTCAGATGCAGGACACTTATCGCTGTTGAATGTCATCAGGTTCACCTTTGCCCAGCTCTCCAGTCTGTCCAGATCTCACTGACTGGCAGCACAGCCTTCTGGTGAACCAGCCAATCATCCCTTTTTTGTATCACCAGCAAACTTGATGAGGGTACGCACTTATTTCCTCATCCAGGTCATTGATGAAGATGGTGATCAGGATTGAGCCAAGTACTGGCCCCTGGGGAACGCCACTAGCTACAGGCCTCCAACTGGACTCTGCACCACTGATCACAACACTCTGAGCTCTGTTGTTTAGCCAGTTCTCAATCCACTTCACAGTCCAATCCACTCTTCCTGAGTTTACCTATGAGAATGCTATGGGAGACAATGTCAAAAGCCTTGCTAAAGTAAGGTAGACAACACCTACTGCTCCCCTTTCATCTACCCATTTAGTCATGCCATTGTAGAAGACTATCATTATTTCCCCTTAGAAAATCTATGCTGCTGCTCCTGATAATCTTCTTTTCTTCCATGTGCTCAGAGATGGCCTCCAGAATGAGTTGCTCCATTACTTTTCCAGCTATGGAGGTGAAGGTGACTGGTTTGTAGATACCTGGTCTTACTTATTGCCCTTTTTTAAGACTGGAGTGACACTGCCTGAAGGCACCTCTTCTGTTCTCTCTCACATTTAAAAATGGTGGAGTGGCACAGCAACAGCGTCACCCAGGCATCTCAGCGCCCGTGGGTGTATCCCATCAGGGCCCATGGATTTGTGCATGTTGAGTTTACACAAAAAATCTCTAACCCTCACTGACCACAGGAGGGTCCTCCTTCCTCCAAACTTGTTCCCTTAACTCTGTGGTCTGAGAATCCTAAGGGGTGGTTTTAGCAGTGAAGACTGAAGCAAAGAAGACTTTAGGCTCCAGGGGGACCTTCTTTTCACCTTCCAGTACCTGAGCAGGGCCTACAGGAAGGCAGGGTAAGGTCTGTTCAAGAGGGTTTGTACGGATAAAACAAGGAGCAATGGGTTCAGTCTGGGAAAGGTTGGATTTAGGCTGGATATTAGAAACCAGTTCTTCAGTGTGAGGGTGGTTGATCACTGCCCAGGGAGGTGGTGGGGGCTCCATCCCTGGAGACATTTAAGGTTAGGGTTGATGAGGCTCTGGGCAGCTTGACCTAGGTAGAGTTGTCCCTGTGTAGGAAGGTTGGACTAGATGACCTCTAGAGGTCCCTTGCAGCCTAGAACATTCCATGAGTCTATGATTCAGTAGCTCTGCCATCTCTGCATCCTTTGTTACCAGGGCTCCCACCCCATTTAGCAGTGGGACCACTTTTCCCCTATTCTTCCTTTTACTGCTGATGTATTTGAAGAAGGCCATCTTGTTCTCTTTTACTTCCTTTGCCAGATTTAATTCCAAGAGGGCCTTGGCCTTCCTTTTTGCACCTCTACATACACCAATGATGTTTCTATAGTCCTCCAAAGTGACCAGATCCTTTTCCCACATAGTGTGAACTTCTCCAATCATTAGGGATTGGAAGA
>JAOXOE010027772.1:0-17577 GCA_028565055.1 Phoeniculus purpureus | reverse complement strand
CATTAAATTTTTCTCAGCCCAGCTCTCCAGCCTATCCAGATCTCGCTGAATGGCAGCACAGTCTGCAGGTGTGTCAGTGTTTCTTTCCATCCCATAGCACAAAGTTACTTTTGAGATTTTAAGATTAGGCTGGTATTAGAATTTCTTGTAGCAATTTCTGGTTCAAAGCTGGATGTGCTGTTTATTGGTCATATGATTTCAAGTGGGACAGTGAGGTTTTCACTGTATTCAACCTACAAAGGAGATATCACTGCAAAAAATGTAATTCTATTGTGGTTTTTTTTGCATTCAGAGATTTGTTAACACTTAAGACGAGTCAGAGAACTGGGACAAGAATCATAGAATCATAGAATCATTCAGGTTGGAAAAGATGCTTAGTCTTTGAGGCCAACCATCAACCCTACTCTACAAGTTCACCCCTAAATCATATCCCACAACACTACATCTAAGGATCTTTTAAACTCATCCAGGGACGGGGACTCAACCACCACCCTGGGCAGCCCATTCCAGTGCCTGACCAAAAGAAGATTTTTGCCATGGTGCTCATTTTTGCAAGCCAGCAAATCGTTCGCTCTCCTCTTATCACACAGAATCATTGAGGCTGGGAAAAAATCTCTAAGATCATCAAGTCCAGCCTATTTGTTCAACTCTATCCAGTGTTGATGTTTATTCTAACTATATTTGTCTGTTGTTCTGCACATTCATTTACTCCTTTCTCTTGTTCTTGAAGCCTCAGGTATTAAAAGGGCCATAGATATCAATTTAAGTAGATCTTTTTCTAAATTGGATATAATTATAGAAGTGATTTTATTAGAAGCACAGCTACAAAACTAAAAATCCTCAGTTAGACTTACGTTGCCAAGTGAGCAGGATGCATAAATAGTAACTGCATGAACAAAGACCCATTGAGGTTTAGCCAGAGGAGACATTAATAGATTGTGGTAGTCTCTCAATATTATTTCTGCTTAGTGTTATCACTGTATTTGTTAGACGTTGTTTAAAGTAGCAGCAAGTCACAACAGAGAAACCATCTGACACTGTTTATACCAGAGTTATTGTGATACAGGCCAGTGTAATCATAGAATAGAATGTTAAAATTGTTTAGGTTGGAAAAGACCTTTAAGATCATCAAGTCCAACCATTAACCTAGCACTGCAGGACTAAACCCTGTCCCTCAGCACCACATCTAAAGTCTCTTAAATCCTTCTAGGGTTGAGGACTCCACCACTGCCCTGGACAGCCTGTTCCAGGGCTTGACAACCCTTTTGGTGAAGAAGTTTTTCCTAATATCCAACTTAAACCTCCTCTGGCACAACTTGAGGCTGTTTTCTCTAGTCCTATTGCTTGTTACTTGGAAGAAGAGGCTGATACCCACCTCACTACAACCTCCTTTCAGGTGGTTGTAGAGAACAGTAAGGTCTCCATAGAGCCTTCTTTTCTCCAGGTTAAATAACTGCAGTTCCCTCAGCCACTTCTCAAAGGACTTGTGCTTCAGACCATTCACCAGTTTTGTTGCCCTTCTCTGTGGGCACTTTCCAGTACCTCAATGTGCTTCTTGTACTGATGTGCCCAGGACTGAACAGAGTACTTGAGGTATGGCCTCACTAGAGCTGAGTATAGCAGTATAAACCACTTTCCTTCTTCTGCTGACCTCAACATTTCTAATACAAGCCAGGTTGCCATTGTTCCTCTCAGCCACCTGGTCACACTGCTGGCTTATCTTCAGCCAGTTGTTGACCCACACCTCCAGCTCCTTTTCCAACAGGCAGCTTTCTAGCTGCTCTTCCCCAAGGCTGTAGATTTGTGTGGAGTTCCATGACCTGACACAGCTGAGGAGCTTGGCTAGCCATAAATTTGTTTCCTTTTTCTTCTGTTACTAAGGAAGAAGGATGGGGGAAGAGTTATTGATACTAAACAGGCTGGTACATGTCTTCTTTGTCGTCAGTGTGGTGAGGAACTTCCTAGCAGTGTGCTCTGTTACCAGAAGAAGCCAACTCATATGAGTACCTGTTGACAAAGTTTTGTTGCCACAAGGTGGTGCAGTGCAGGATTGGTTTATACTTCATTAACAGCCTTGCTAGTTGCTATTTGCACAGTCTGAAGCAATATAAGTTGCTGCCTTTGATCTAAATGTCAGCACTGGTAGTGACAGATACAGAAATGCACCACTATGAGTGAAGGGTTCTAATTAATGCCAGCAGTTACCTCAGCTTCAGGGTTTCACTTAGAACCCTGGCTAAAACAAATGCTTTTTCTAATGCTTTGCTGTCTGCTGTGGCTTAACCCCAGCAAGCAACTGAGCACCACACAGCTGCTCTGTCATTCTTCCCCCTCCTAGTGGGATGTGGAGAATGGAAAAAAACCAACAACTGGATTCAAGTAAGAACAGTTTAATAACTGTGAAACAATATAATATTATAACAACAATAAAGTATTTTCATAGTAGTAATGAAAAGGAATAGAACAGAAAAAGAGAGAAATGAAACCCAAGAAAATACAAGTGATGCAGAATGCTACTGCTCATCACCCACTGACAAATACCCAAGCAGGAGCTCCTCCCGTCCCAGTCAACTCCACGCAGTTTATATACACTGAGTATCGTATGGACTATCATGGTCCTATGGTATGGAATATCCCTTTGGCCAGTTCAGGTCAGTTCTCCTGACAATGCTTCTTCACAGCTTTTTGTGCATCTACTTGCTGGCAGTGAATGGGAAACTAATAATCAAGATTATTCTCACACTAAATCCAAACCACAGCAAAGAAAATTAACTATATCCCTGCTGAAACCAGGATACTGTCCTTTGTAGCTCCTGCATTCTCACCCCGATGGAGAAAATCCTTCCTGTAATGAATTTATTTTCTTCACTTGAGTAAGGCACGACTAACTTGCCAGAATTGATTGAGAGCATGAATGACAAATTAGAAATAGTTTTCCTATGACTTTATTCTTTCTTGTCATCCTCATTGTTTTGGCATTGCTCTTGAGTCTGTCCAAATGTGACATCATACCTTTGGAAAATGTGGTCTTAGTGTAACCAAGACCATGGTATTTTGTTAGAAACCAAGACTGGTAATTCAAAGAAGTGTGAGCTAGTTCAAGCATTTTGTTTCCTGTAACAAGAGGTTTCCTGTGCTGGAGGAACATCTAACACCATCACATCAGTGTGCCTGTGTGTGGGCTCTCCCTGACACATCTTAGTTCTTCCAAGTTACAGTCACTGCAAAGGCCCTGCTTTCACAGTGCTTTGCTAGGCTAGTGGTGGTTGAGCTCTCTCTGCTAGGACACAGGGTAAACTTCCTTCACAGAGGGACAGCTGGCCTTGTTCTCCTGAGCACTGTTTCACACTGCTGTTTCCACACAAGGGAAGCAAGTGGGTCAGGTATTATTTGGACCAGAATACTCCACCTTAATGAGTCTGTGACTGGGGAGTCTGTTTCTTCGGGAAGGACCAAGTATACTCCAGTAGAATGCAGCATTACTGGCAACAAGGGTGCCTACAGGTGGGATCCTCAGGATTTCTCAAACTCCATGGAAACTGTAGAGCTTCAGGTCAGATGTCTAACCCTTCAGCATCTGTGCTGAGGTGGCCTGCTTACTTGGCAATGGTTCTGATTCGAAACTATCCTTGTGAAAGCTGCCTGTGAATTGCAGCTGAGTGAGAGTTTTGTTGTCTTTAGACCACTGCAGTCCATACCTCACATTCCCGTAAAATGTCTCTTAAATGAAGGAACAATGGAGTGTGGAAGATCTCCTCAACCTGCTCTCTTACCTCACACATTCCAGCTGCCCCTGTGATGTCTCTTCTCCACTTTTCAGTCAGTAAGGGGAATGTTTGGGTCTTTCCTATAAGCATAGCTCAGAGTCCAAAGTTGAGGCTACAAGCTGCTTCTGTTCTGAAATCACCTCCAAATCCTCTCAAATATGGCCAACTGTAACAAGCCCATGTACAGGATGCAAGTTCTCATACTTACTGGCCAAACCAGAAACAGTCCATTAGCACCAAGGGGAAGATCTCAAGCAGTCTCTCCTGGCTCCATCTCCTGTTTTCATGTTTCTCAGTGAAGGGGAAACCAAACAGGCGAACAGGTAAGGTGGCAGATATATTGGTGCTGCAGCTGCTGCCACTTCTAACGGAGCAGTTTGCAGATGTGGGCTCATGGGCAGCGTGTGAGGCAGCACTGGAGGCTGGAGAAAAGCCCTCAGAAGCTGGCAGTAATTTGCATGAAGCTGTGCTATGTGGTTTGGGCAGAAAAAAAGAAGAAAGAGACTGAAGGAGCTGTGAGTTAAGTCTAAAACTGTAAATGCAGTAAGGGCCTATATCTTTGGTCTGCCATTGCTCAGCTTATGTTCTATAGTTTTCATTCCTTCCCTGTTTCACCCTTTGTTTAATTCTTGTATTATTGGCAGAACCATTAGAGTGAATCTTGGTGCCTGTACTTTCTTCTTAACAGTTAGAAAGTTAGTGGATTAGCTGCATTTCTCTTTCTTATCTACAGCCCAGTGTCTTTTATCTTTAAAAAGGATTCATTTGCATTTGCAATGATAGATTTGTTTCAGTATTGGACAATACAAAGAAGGCTTAAGATGGAGCCTGGTCATCCTTGTTGAGGAGGAGTTGGAAGCACTGCCTGTGACAACAGTGCTGTCAGTCACTGCATCATGTTTTCCTTAAACACAGGTACCTGCTGAGGGACCTTCACCACCCCCAACATCCCGAAAGAGATGAACATTTGAACATATCACACTTCACCCCTCTGCCTTGATATCAATCATGTGATGTCATTACCAATTATCTAGGCCATTAGACTCTCTCAAATGCTATTAATCCTTTCTGCCATACCGTGATCTCTCTGCTTCATCACTTACCAATACAGCACTCTCACATAGTGAGTAGAAAAGTGTTTCTCTTATACCCTCTCAACACTCTTCCCCCACAACTGCAAGATACATTTATGGAGCTCTTTAAATTACTGTTCTACAGTTGCTGGGGAAGTCCCTTGACCAAGAGCACAGCCTTACATTGTTAACAGTTTGACAAGAGAGTGATTCATGTGTCACAACCTTAATGTTTGAGATTTGGCTGCTGTGGATATTACTTAGAGAGCAATTCAGGTAAATTACCCCGTGACCACTGGAGCTAAAGGCTCTTTTCCAATGGGTTTGTGCTGAGTGTTCCTGGTGGCTGCTATGGCACCAACCCTGTTAGAGAAAGAAATACAGAATAGCACTTTCAGAAGAATGTTGTTGTAATAATGTAAAATAACATTTGAAGACTACAGGATGAACACAGATAGAGAGATGGAGAGATTATGTCATGTAATGCTTTCAACCAGTGGCAGGTTTGGGGACAGAATTTGCACCCTCCAGGTCTTTGCGGAAGCATGAGAGTTATTCTGTTTTGGGGGCAGTGGGACACTTAAACATACAGCCTATGTGTTCTCAGTAGGAGTACATTTCTCCTAGTAGTACATTTCTCCCAGAAATGTACTTGGCCATGTACTAAGAGGCTGGTGTGAAAACAGCTCTAAAAGCATGCCTGCTGTATCTGTCAGAATGTTGGATGTTTGGTCAACTTTTTCATGTTTCAGCTGGACTCACAGAATGACAGAGCAGTAGGGGCTAGAAAGGACACAACTTGTGGTTGGAAAAAGACTGCAGTTAAAAACAAAAACCACTACCACCACCAACTCACAAAAAAAACCTCTGAGCAGTGAAAGCTTTATTCAGGCAGCAAATCTTGCTGTCTCACAGTGGAGAAGTATTGGAAAATGATTGCTCTTTAGGCACAGACCTATGATTTGGAGATAGGAAATTCTTTAATGAGGAGCTGAAGGAACACCATCATGTTTCTGCCTGTTTCATTGTCATGGAAACCAAGATGATAAACTGGCTAACACCGCCTTTACAGGGCATAAAAGGGTTACTTAGAGAAGATTTTACTAACTCTAAAAAATCGAAAACATTTACTCATAGTATAAATATACATATACAAATAAGTAATAAATCAAATAAAGATTTGTATTAGATTTTATGACAACTCCCTGACTACAATGGCAGTATATTAGGGCTTCTTAGTATCTCAGAACTCCTCTAGTAAAACTCTCCTCATATGTGTTTTGATTCGGCTTTCTTTTAATGTTCCAAATGGACAGTGTTCCCAAACAGATTTATGATTAGTGAATCATTAAAAAACCCAGATTTCTTACCATGATTCTGAACTAGGATTCAGAAAAGATTAAAATAATTAATTTTTGCTGCATCTTTCATAAAAGCTTGAGGCAAAGTATTCTGAAGACCTCTGTTCTCCTTAGTGAATTACTTTGAGTTGTGCTTTTGATGGGCACCACACTGTTGTTTGTTTATGACAGCTACTAGGAAACGTATGGTCTAATAATTTGCTTTTGAAGCATAATTGTCAACTAAATGTTGAGTTTGCTTCAGTCAGGCCTGATGTAATCTGTTAGGTAACAGACTAAATAATATCTCGAAGATCTGTGCCTTGTTTGCAGGTAATTAAGTGTCTTACCACAGTAAAATGAACTTAAAGATCAACTTAAACGGTAAAAGCATTGAGCTTGTCACACCTGCCTTGCTTTGCTTTGTTTTTAAATAATGCAGCAGCTCTTTGGAGATGTGAATCACAGCATTAAATAAGCCTCATGAAGTTAAATATTTTCTCTTCTGGATCTGGAGAACAGAAATAATAAACAGAATTTGAGGCTTCCTTAAATTTAGGTTAGTGCTGAAGTTAAAGATATTTCAGAACTCTAACTGCTGGAATGACCTTTAGAAACAGTATCAAACCTGTTTTCCAGTTCATTAAAGGAGTGTGGAGCAGTAGTCCAAAGGTCTATCAACGGGAACCAAGAACATAACTGTCCTTTACCCCAAGAGAGCTAACAGTGAAAATATTTCTCTGTATCATTGCAAAGCCCATAGCTGTGTGTGCAGGTAGGATGTATGCACAGTTTCAATGGCCATGCTGTCATGCCAATGCAAATGAAGTTAGCACAGGATATTATACGCACATATGTCTCTTTTATTCTATCTACTATTAGCTGCCTACCTGGACAACTGAATCTCAAATCTGCTGAGGCTGATAGACAAAGTGACAAACGTGATTTGAAATACTTAGTTTGAAGTAGATGGTGATCACCAAACATCTGTCTGATTCAACAAGTTTCTGCTGATAGAGTTTGTGTTGTACCACATTATTAACCATTAGTGGCTTGAGATTAATGAGGTATATTAGTTCAGTGTGGTGATAGGCAACCTACATTTTCAAAAGACACTAGGTAAATCAGAAGCAAATCAATGACTCTATTTAAGTAATTTCATAAAATCTTTAGGAAATGCTTTAGCATTTCCAGCTCCCTGGAATGAGCATTTTAGTTTTCAATGCCTGGCTAAACAACTTAAAGGCAGCTTTATCAGAAGTGGGATTGATTAATAACCTCAAAAAAAACATTCTAAAAAATGCGAAGAGTGACAAAATCCCCTTACAGTGGATGCAACACTGAAATTTGTTCATGGCATAAAGGGCTAATGGGGTCTGGCTGATTACGTGACTGTTAACATGATATAACACATAACCAGACATGGTCAGTGCAAACTTCCCAGCAGGAGTGACACAAATGACTTTCCAGTCTTTATATTTCCCTCAAGGAAGCTGCCTTGAGATGTTTCACACTTCTGGCACTAAACAGCAGAGAATAAAATTCCTATCTCCTCCAGTGTCTTCCAAAACCTTGGAGAAGTTCTTACTAAAATACCAGAAATATGCTTGCCAAAACCCACGGTTACTGTGGCGTCTACTCTGGAGGTTACCCTCCAGACACACCGTGACATCTGTGGCTGGCCAGTGGCATGCTGGGCATGTACTTTTCCAGGGGAAAACCTGGGATCAATGATACTGATTGTACGTGTAAAGTGGCAGGTAGATCCCCTGCTGAGGTAGATCAGTGCTGAGGTAGCAGGGTCCTCAGACTTAAGATATTTTTCCTCTTTCTAGCCATCTTTGATTTCATCCTTACCCTCACACGTGTTCAGAGAGATGCTAGACACATGCATGCACTGGTATTGATGCCAATAGTTGCCTACACTTTTCTAGCCTCAGGTTGTGTGCTCTTTGTGGCCGATCAACCTGGGGTGGATCAGAAGCGGGGCTGTTAGCAGTCAAGAATGGTTCTCCTCCCACTCGACTGCCCTAGTGAGACTGCATCTGGAATATTGTGTCCAGTTCTGAGCCTCTCAGTTCAAGGAGACAGAACTACTGGGTAGAGTTCAGCACAGAGCCACGAAGATGATGAAGGAAGTAGAACACCTCCCTTATGAGGAAAGGCTGAAGGAGCTGGGTCTCTTTAGCTTGGAGAAACTGAATGTTTGTAAATATGTGAAGGGCAGGTGTCAGGAGGATGGAGCCAGGCTCTGCTCAGTGTTATCTAATGATAGGACAAGGCGCAATGGGTGTGAGCTGAAACATAGGAGGTTCCACATCAATATGAGAAGGAACTTCTTCACGGTGAGGTGACGGAGTGCTGGAATGGGCTGCCCAGGGGCGTTGTGGAGCCTCCTTCTCTGCAGACGTATGAAGTCTGCATGGATGTGTTCCTATGCAATTTGGTCTAAGTGGTCCTGCTGGGGCAGGAGGATTGGACTAGATGATCTTTTGAGGTCTCTTCCAATCCCTAATGTTCTGCGATTCTGTGACCATATACCAGTTCCTCCAGACATTACATCCCAATGTCCTGGTGATGTGTTTTCACTTGATGTAGCTGTGTGGTTACAGTCTCTTGTTATGCACAGACCAGGAAAGGAATACTAGGCATTAGTCCTTTTCTACTTAGAGAAACTGCTCAAACCTCTAGAAGATCTACTCTGAAAACTTTGCTCATAAGTGTATTATACACAACATTTGCTTGAGAGTGTCAGACGACTGATGCTTAAAAGGACTTGAGGAATGCAATGCAATTTCATTTTAAAATCTAATTATTAAGTTATCCAGAGGTGACTTGGTTACATTCATAGTTTTGTGAAATAAATCAGACATCTTTAGGATAAATGTCTTCAAGTTACCCAGAAGCATCGAAATAATATTAGAAATGGAAGGTACAAAATACAGTCTAAATATTTTACTCTAATTTACTTGCATGTTTTCAGACTTCTGACACCATCCTGTTGCCTGTTTTTACAATGTGTTAAAGAAAGGAAGCCTCACCACCCATTTTGTTTATTTTATAAAAGAAGGCAAACAAGAAATGTAACATAGCCTTGGGAAATAAAATCCCATTTTATGGACTATTGTTTGTTATTATTAGAAGAGGAAGCATTTTCTTGTTTGCCTTCTGGGGCATTTTTCGTCTTTTTAGTCAGAGTTGTAGGTATAAAAATAACAGAAGCAATCAAGATCAGGTTTAAAATGAGCTGATAGAAAATAGTCCAACAGATGTTTAGGACTTTTAACTTATCAACAAGGCACAAAACTGAAATATGGAGAAATTATGTAGGTTGTGTCACAGGATGAGAGGGGTTTTGTGTGTAGTCAGAGGCATAAACAGAAATATAGACAGAAAAGCCACTTGTTGGTATGTGCTATGTTGAACTGTTGATAAACACGGTAACTTTCTGTCTTCCTTCTGTTTTAGCCACATAATCAACGAGCTGATAGAAACAGAACGGGTTTATGTAGAAGAACTTCAAAGTATAATAGAGGTAAGAAACTCTTCTGTAATGACTTCTGCGCTTAACCTCCAAGTGATCACTGTGGATGCTTTATGGGCTGAGCACTCTCACCTCCCACCTCTCTTTAGAGCACACATGCTCCATTAGCAAGATAGCTCAGGCTTGGAGATGGAAAAAGAGAAGGATGTTTTGAACATCTTCCCTCAGGGTTTCATGGAGGAGGCACCTTTTCTGACCTCGGCTCGCAGAATGATCAAAGTTGTGTGGTTCTCAAAGCTATGGGCAGAGGGTTAGTTCATAATGTGCCTTTTCAAAATGTCATCTATAGGCTTTCCAGACTGCACCCTTGATTTCTGTGGGGCCACACACTAAATTTTTGAGGGGCCCTCTTCCCCCTTTTGTTTATTGACCTATGTGGTGTCTGAACACAGAAAAGAACAGCTCACACTACAAATATAACTCTTGAGCTTTTGACACTCAGGATACCAGCATACTCTGTGTGTGTGGAGTCTGAGGACTCTAGTCTGTGGGAGGATAGAGAATGAGCAGGGCTCAATCATGCTTCTGTTTGTGTGGAACTTGAAGGGCTGGGTAGTTTATTTTTACAGCCATGTGCTGCTTCCTCAGTGGATTTGATCTGTAGGAGCTGACAGCTGTGATAATTGGCATATTGAAAATCTGTACTCAGAATGTTCTTCTTTCAAAGTTTGTATTGAAGAAACACAATCTGGTTTCTACAAGAATCAACCAAATAATCAAGCCAAGTACCACAGTTCAACAAACAAATCCCAACTAACTCATTTGCAGTGATGCAATGCAGCCAAAAGGTTGTATATCTGTCAGACCCAGCAGTTTCCATCCCTACATGACCAAAATGGCTTCTCAGTCCTAGGGGTGAACTTAATTCTTTTTTCTTTGTTAATCCAATAATCTGTCCATTTGTTGTTAAGGTGTCAGGGCAAAAGCTCTGAGGAAAATTAGAAACACAAGAAATAAGTGGGAGCAGCAAAGAAACAGGCATAGGAAAGCCTTTGTATGCTCTACCAAGAAGAAAAAGCACATTGGCTTTGGGACTTTTCAGTGCCTTTTACTTCTTCCCTGGTAAAACAGGCTGGTTTTGTTTTCCACTCTTCTCTGCAGGGTTATGCCTCACAAATGGACAATCCCAGCCTAGTACATCTGATTCCATCTGCACTCCAGAACAAGAAGGATATTCTTTTTGGGAACCTCCCAGAAATCTATGATTTCCATAACAGGTGTGTGGGACCTGGTGGTTGCCCTGTGCCCTTGGGTGCTGCTGTCATTTCTACTCCATTTCCATGCTGTGCTTTCATACATAGGATAAGTCATGCTTTACCTCTGTGTGTGAGCTACAGAACTCTCCAAGATCATCTATTTAATTGGGTTTTTTTGTGAAAGATTATACCTTTTTGTGCATTCAGTAGTGATTCCCCTGGCATTATCCATTTTTAGTGTGATTCGTGGTATTTTACCATCTCCTTTGGTACACTCGTAGATGTCCCAGCACTAAACTATGATGTACTTTCTCTAGCAAAACTAATCTGTGTTTCTGTTATCAAAACATGATATATTTGATAACACTTTTCTTAAGGATTTTTATTCTTTACATTATGATAAGCCTTTCCAGAAGCCTTGTGCGCACTGCAGACAAGGTGACTAGTGTCCATAACTACAGAATATGTGTTATGAATAAGACTTTTCTTTGGTGATTCCATCAAATCAGAAAAATATCCTATTTTTCTCAAATATATATAATATATCTCTTTTGGTGTGAAAATTTCCCATTGAAACATCTTACTGCAAAAATGCAGGCTTTAACTGGATTTACACAGCGTGAGTGGGGTGGTACATTACTGTTTGCCTTGCTTTCTTCCTCTTAGGATCTTCCTTAAGGAGATAGAAAATTGCATTGAGAACCCTGAGATTCTTGCTCGATGCTTTTTGAAAAGAGTAAGTAAATCCTCTTGCAGGTTTGTACAGATATCTACGGTATTGTCCTACAGTGCTTACAGATTTGCTCCTTTCACTTTGATTGCTTTTGTGAGGTTGATTCCCTTACTTGTTAACGTAATTCAACAACCAAGTTGGATTCTCCCCACTTGCATGAAGTGGTGAAGGTTAGTTGTTTGTTTAGAAGTGAGCCAGCTCAGTTTCTGAGAAAATACAAAGTCAACAGGCAGTGGAGCATTTAGTCAGAAGCGCATGTCTCCACTTCCTGCAACTTTTGGTGTCTAAGTTCAGCAGCTCCCTCTTTTTAGAGCTCCCAGACATGTCCCTCCACTCCCCCACCCCAAGACTACACTCGTTCCTGTACCAAAAAGTGCTTGTTTATATAGCACTCGTTCCAAGGTCCTACTAACAAAAAACTGTTTTGGTGGATTGCTGCCTTTTTCAGTCTGTCAAAACTGCTGGAATGACTGTGACTGACTGAGGTTTGAATGGGAAAGGAAGAGACATGAGAAACACGAAAATCTGTCCTCTTCGCTGTAGTCAAAGGTGCCTCCTGCTTCTACTGGGTGCTCCATCCAACATGTGCTGGATTTCCAGGGCACACATGAACTAGTTTTTGACAAGGTGCTGTGTGAGATACACACAAATTTGGATGAAATGTGCACCCCGTTTGCCAGAGGTGTTGAGTGCTGCCATATCTCTGAGGTTTCAAAGGAATTACAAACATGTGATGCTTTTAAATGATAGGCCCCAAATTTACAAACAGGTCAGAGACCATCCATCATATGACTGTAAAGGTGATTATAAGTCCTCTGAATTATTTTCTGTCTAACAGACAGCTTTTAGTGGATGAGGAAATGACGGTACTAAGGAGTATGTTGTTACTCTAGGATTTAGTTGTTGGGCAGGAAAATGTTGTGGTGAAATCGTTATGCAAAACAGGATAAACAGTCTTTGAAGAATGCAGACCTTTGAAATCCAAGAAGCATAGAATAGTCTATATACGGCAAATATCCTTGGATTTGGAGCTGAAGAGAAATTCTTGATACAGAATTGGTTCTGTAATTCTCTTTGTATCTCTTAAAATTCTGCAAATAGTTTGTAGTTTGTATCTTGTTGTAGAAACAGCTGTTGAAACCAGTCTTACTGGCTACTCTTCTATGAAATCATCAGCAGCACAGTGATGGTTCAAGCGTGAAGTGAAAGAAAATCAGTCTCTCTGCTTATCAGTTTCTGTGGCTTAGTCAAACCAGCCTAAATCTATTAAATTAGAGGTTAAATCGCGCTTTTGCTTTCTCTCTGCTTCAAATTTCGTGCTACAAAAGCAAAAGCCTCTCTCTTGAGATGTCTGTGCTCACACAGTAGCACCTTTGATTCAAGAGCTAGCCCTTATGTTCTGTTTTTAGATGAAGCCACATAAAGTTCAGAAATGTGTTGTTTCTGTTGGACAGCCTTTAGGAGGCACAAACAAAAACCTAGTTGTATGTTTGTGTTCCACATGATTTGGCAGCTTTTTATGTCTTCCTGCTGAGCAGAGGCTTCTGGCTTGCCCCATGAGCTAAGACTGTGCTTGCTTTGGCATCAGGCAGCTGAAACGGCTGCTGTTCAAGGTGATGCCAAATTCTGGGACAAGAACGCACACTGTTGCAGATTTACTTCTCCATTTCTCCTTCTCTCTATGGGTGTAAGCAGCATGCCGCAACATTGTGTGGCCCTGTGATTAAACTATCTTTTAGATTAATACTTCAAGACTATTACTCTGAGAACTGCAGGGGGACATCCTGGTATCTATGCCCTTCCATCCCCTACCAGTCATTCCTCTGCCGTGTCCTCACACACTCTTTTACTTCCATCTTTCTTTGAAGATGTAGTCTCCTTCTTTGGAAACATTTAAAACCCACTTGGACATGTTCCTGTGTGACTTGGTCAAGGTGATCCTGCTGTGGCAGGGGGATTGGACTAGATGATCTTTTGAGGTCCCTTCCAATCCCTAATGATGCTGTGATTCTATAATACTGCGTCTTTTCTAAGTGGTAAACTCAGAATATGTGGAACCGGTAGATGCCCGAACACTCAGGTGAGAAGGATATTAGCAAATGTTTTGCACAAGAAGTAGTAAACACTCTAAAAACACTACATGCCACACCAAACTGAGTAGAACCCTGATAGATTGGGCTTGCTTCTTTTATTTTTCAAACCTGTAAAACTGAAACATTTAGATATGATGGCAGTAGCGATGGTGACCACACAGAAACCGACCACAAGGAAATTAATCCATTACGCAGTGCATCTATAACACCAAGGCAGAAAACTGGCATGGAAAGTACCAACAGAAAACATCCATTTGGTAAGGTATAACACAAGGTCTTGGTTTAATAAAACCTTTACTAGAGGCCGGCCTGGCTTTCTGTGAGTTATGTGCCACCTCTGCAGCAACAGAAGTTCTGCTGTATGCATCAGTGTATGAAAGTAAGGTACAGCACTTTAAATGTCACAGAGCACTTTCCAGTAGCATGTTGTCTCTCTAACATCTATTTCCATTTCCTGCACGTCCTTTGAAAATAAAGGTCACATATTTTTTCAGTGTTTGACCGTAACACCACAAGCAGCTCCCGTGACAAGATTCAAGATTCTCTAGAAAAGGCAAGAGGCCTAAGATGAAGGGCAAAAATTTAAAACCAGGCATGCGCCCACAGCAAGCATCTGGGACATCATCGTGTGAACAGGCAGGAGTCTCTTTACAATGTGTTCCTGACTCTTCTGCACACATACCTTGAGAGGGCGGTGTGACACTGAGCAATGTGCAAAGTACTGGGTAGTGCCAGAGGACACAACTGTTCTTCATACCCTGCTTACACAGTCCCTGTAACAAATCACCTGAACTTCCATAAGCTTAATGGTTTTCTCCAGTACTGAGGGATCACTCATTTCCTACTGAGCTGTTTCGTGTGGGGAATTACATTGACCGCAGCAGTGCAATTGTTTTAGGCAATCAGAACAGAAGATTATTTTTTTAAAAGACTAGTATGTATGTGAGATCTACTGAGCAGTTGTGTTCCCTGAAACACTCAGAAATGAAATAAACTGGCCAAAGAAATTTGTCTATCGATAGGATTGGAGTCCATCAGAGGACAACAGAGATGCTTGGGGGCCTGGAGCATCTATTTTAGAGGAAAGGTTGAGAGAGCTGGGACTGTTTTACCTGTAGAAGACTGAGGGGAGACCTGATCTATGTCTACGAATTTGTGGCTGCAGGGAGGAAGGAACCAGACTGTTTTCAGTTGTGCCCAGTGACAGGACAAGGAGCACTGAGCATAGGCTGGAACACAGAAAGATTCATTTAGATGTGAGGAAAAGCTCCTGTGCTATGAGGGTGACAGAGCCCTGACACAGGCTGCCCAGAGCGGTTGTGGCATCTCCTGCTCTGGAGAGATTCCAAACCTGTCTGGATGCAGCCCTGTGTGATGGACTCTAAGGGATCCTCCTTTGGTTGGGGGTGTTGGACTAGGTGATCTCTAGACGTCCCTTCCAACTTTGACAATTCTGTAATTTTGTGATATTGTGATTGCATACAAACATGCAAAGACACACACATATATATGGTGGGTTTTTTCCTTGTATAAGACCCTCTGTGTGTGTGTACATACAAATATTTCTCTAGAATGTTCCTTCATGCAACCAGAACTATATATCAACGGTGATCCCAACTTTACTGTTCAAAAGCATTTGAGTAACTCCAGAACCTAAAACTCACTAGTAATATTTCTTATTCCATGTGGGGCAAAACTGTAGATGTTTCTAAGCCACAAACACTGCATGTGTTTAAATGACACACTGGTTTATGTTTTCAGTGTCACTATGATTAGCTAGTTAACAAATCTAAGGAAAATAGACAATAATCCAACCAAATAATTAAAATAGTTCCTCTCTTGATAATCTGGGAGAATTGGGAGGAGAATGAGAATCGTAGAATCACAGAATCATTAGGGATTGGAAGGGACCTCGAAAGATCATCTAGTTGAATCCCCCTGCCATGGGCAGGGACATCTCACCCTAGATCAGGCTGGCCAGAGCCTCATCCAGCCTGGCCTTAAACACCTCCAGGGATGGTTCTACTTTACTGGCCACAAAGAAATGTAAAGATTAACACAAAGGGTACCAATGTCTCGGAGCATTTTGATTCTGAAGTGTTTTGACTCCAAAGCAAAGTATCCCAGGGAAAAATATGCCACTGTATGCTAAGACAGAATATAGAATTCACTGCTAGCTGAGCTGAATGAGACCTGTGTTAGCTCACAAATGGCTCTTGAGATCAGCTTGTTACCAGGGATATAGGAATTTTCTTGCCATGTCACTAGGATTATATTATTGTTATGTTATTCTTCAGGCTGTAATTCAGAGTGTTGAGTAGCAATCTGAATGACATAAAATGAGACCATTGGTTTAGATTTCCTTTCCTTGCTTTTTTCACGTAATGTCTGCTGATTCAAGGACTGACAAAAGTCTTCTGCAATTTTTTCTGCTCTAGCTGGAACTTTAAACTGAGATGATAAAACACAGTGAGAGGTGGATGTTCACCTTGTTCTGAAATAAGAAGCCACTAAGATGCCCTATAAGCAGTACTGAATCTTGCTAAGCTCCAAACACCAAACTGATTTACTCATTATAGCAAAAGGTGAATATGTCAACAGTTATTCAGTGTGATAATCAAAGAGCTTCTATGAACTGATTAATTTTGAAGAACAGAGATGTAGCTGAGTTTTCTGAGAATTTCACTTGCTTCACACTAAAGGTCAACAGTCATTTAATCATTTATATAACACAGCAATTTGTAGATGGGGAGGATCAGCAAGTTAGCACACAGTGTGATAAAATTCACATTCAAGCAAATCATCTGAGGGCCTTTTATAGAATTTTAAATCTGCAATGCCAAATATTTCTTTCATATGGGGCCTCATACAATTATAAAAATTATATATATGTCTCATATAGATTTTATATATATATATAACAATTACATTGTTATATCTACAGGTCTACATTACTACTTTCCTACCTGATAGGCTATAGTATTTACCCAGGCTGATTTCTTTAATGCATGTGTGGCCAGGAATTTATGGTGCACCATGAAAATTATTTATTGGTACTCCCCCAGGAAGTGCTTAGTGACTCATGCACACTCACACAATGCAACACTCACCCCAATTCACTGTTGTGCTATACCACATTAACATGCATTTCTATATGTTCTGAGATCTATGTGTCTAAAAGAATATAAGGTGACACATGACTGATGTAAACACTTCCATTTCTATGACTCTCTTTTGTCAAAAGTGTGCTTTAATAGCAGAGACCAGAATAGATGTTCCAGGCAGTAAATGACTAAGCTTGGTAAGACCCACTGTATTTTGTGATCTCCGGTTGCCCCATCACTAGACACTTAAAGATAGTTAAGCATCAGACACATAATTACATTCCAATGTCTTCACTGATTTCACATGTCCCTATCAACATAATTTGGTATTTCCTTTGACCACTTAGAATCATAGAATCATTAGGGATTGGAAGGGACCTCGAAAGATCATTCAGTCCAATTCCCCTGCCACAGCAGGATCATCCAGACCAAGTCACACAGGAACACATCCATATTGTTTTTTAGAAGTTCTAAGTGCCTGCAACACAGGTTTTAAGATGAAAGTACCTTCCCCACCGTAAGTCACTATAGAATCATAGAATCGGTCAGGGCTGGAAGGGACCACAGGATCACTCAGTTCCAACTCCCCTGCCATGGGCAGGGACACCCCACCCTAGATAAGGCTGGCCAGAGCCTCATCCAGCCTGGCGTTAAACACCTCCAGGGACGGGGCCCCAACCACCTCCCTGGGCAACCCATTCCAGGCTCTCACCACTCTCACAGTGAA
>JAOXOE010027771.1:0-17580 GCA_028565055.1 Phoeniculus purpureus | reverse complement strand
CCTCAAAAGATCACCCAGTCCAATCCCCCTGCCACAGCAGGATCCCCTAGATCCAGTCACACAGGAACATGGCCAGGAGGTATTAAATGTCTCCAGAGAAGGAGACTCCACAACCCCCCGGGTAGCCCCTGCCAGGGCTCTGGCACCATCACTGGGAAGAAGGTCCTGCTCAGACTGATGTGGAACCTTCTGTGTTCCAGCTCACATCCGCTGCCTCTTGTCCTATCACGAGATGCCCCTGAGCAGAGCCTGGCTCCATCCTCCTGACACCCACCCTTCCCATATCGATCAACATTAATACTGCACTAACACACAGAACATCCCAACGCACAGATGACTTGTTCAACGTACTTTACCTGCCAGAGTAGCTGTAAATAACCACCCAAGTTCTTGACTTCCTGTTTTATTTCTTCATCAACTTTTACAGATCTAGAGCACTTCTGGGCACTGTTAAGCCAGAGCTTGGTTAGAACCACAAGCTGGTCAAAGGCAGAGATAATTTTGATGCTACAGGACTGAGCAGCACGATCAAGAGAGAAAACTACAAGAGAAAGATCAGAAGGCAAACTTATGAAAGCTTATGCATATGATGAGTCTTCCATAATGTTTAAACAGTTATAAAAGTGAAAGACTTACAGTTTTCTTGACAGTCTTCATCTTGCTGTTCATAGGCCTTCGAAATGGCAGAGACTCCAGAGAAAATCATCAACAAATTTGTTAGGAGACTTTCTGCTATGCTCTTTTCTCCTTCGTGATTCTGTTCTAGTAAGTCTAAAGCTGAACTTATATAGTCTTTGCAAATTCCAGGAAGAAATGATTCAGATAATCTTGGGCATATCTGGGACTTATCCTGTGAACCTGCATGATGTAAAAGCAGAACACACATGCAAGAAACTCTTCATAGGAACGAGCAGTCAGCATATCTTAGAACTATAGAATCATTCAGATTGGAAAAGACCCCTGGGATCATCGAGCCCAATCATCAGCCCTGCTCTACAGGGTCACCCCTAAACCAGATCCCCCAAACTCTACATCTCAGCAACTTTTAAACTCATCCAGGGATGGGGACTCAACCCCCACCGTGGGCAGCCCAGTCCAGGGCCTGGCCACTCTCTCCAGGAAAAATTCCTTCCTGATGTCTACTCTAACCCTCTCCTGGTGGAGCTTGAAGCCCTTCCCTTTGCTTCTATCACTAATGACCTGTGAAGAGAGACCAGCACCAACATCTCTGCAGGGTCCTTTCAGATAGTTGTAGAGAGCAATGAGGTTTCCTCTTCCTCAAACTAAACAGCCCCAACTCTCTCACTCTCTTCTCATCAGATTTATTCTCCAGGCCCTTCCCCAGCTTCACTGCCCTTCTCTGCAGCACCTCGGTGCCCCCTCATACTCAGGTGCCCAAAACTGGACCCATGACTCAAGGTGTGGCCTCACCAGTGCTGAGTCCAGGGGGACAGTCACCTCCCTGCTCCTACTGGACGCAGTTTCTAATACTTTTGAGTTTACAGTACCAAAGGTGTTCTGCCACATAGCAAGTACCTGTTATGCAGGAAGCCTGCATGTTCTGAATAGACAGCAGTTTTATCTCAGACAAACATCCAGAGATTCTTTTGTTCTTCATGAAGCTTCTACTTCTAGGGAAAGAGAAGAAATACGAAAAACTAACTAAGAATAATCTCTTCCTGTACCCACTGCAAGTACAATGACTATAACAGACATCAGGCAAACACACACATCTACTTTTCACAAAAATCACAGAACCATTCTGGTTGAGAAAGACTCCCAGGATCATTGAGTCCAACCAGCAACCCCACTCTACAAGGTCACCCCTAAACCAGGTCCCCCAACACCACATGTAAGCCACATCTAAACGACTTTTAAACTCATCCAGGGACAGGGACTCAGCCAGCACCCCGGGCAGCCCAGTCCATTCCAGTCAATAAAATCACTAAAGTTTGTTCTACAGAACCTAAACCTGAGCGAAGGCACGATAATCCAGCCCGTAGGATGGATCCTACTTCTTTCTTCAGGCTTTTGATACTACAGCAGAATCTTCATTCCACACTCCCGTTTTTAAACTGATCCATTACTAGATTATTGCTGTGTAGAACTGCGAGACAGCACATTTCTTTCCTACCTACTCCTACCACAGAAAGCGGGTACGCTGCCTTTCTTGGCTAGACTGTTTTAAGCTTTGAGACAGGAGATACACAGTAGGGTCACCTTCTTCTAGAAAAGGAGGAAACAGAGGCATCTGAGAGGTCAGGTTCCCACTCGTCAGAAGGATCATCAAACACAGCAGCAACTTTATTGCTGTCTTTAGTCTGAAAAAGAAAAAAACAAAGGAGCAGGAGGGTTCAACAGTAGTGATGAAGACACCATGTAGAACGTGAGTTGTAAGACCTGCATAGACTAGAAAAGATGACTGACTGGCAGCCAACTCGCTGTGTGTATGAAAAACTGAAGGTTTAGCAACGCTTTCTTCAGTGGTTACTGACCTCGTAGAGCTCTTTCATCGCTGCTAGCTTGCACTCGAATTTCTCTAGGCTCCAAAAAGTTGTTATTCCCAGTCTGATGTTACGAACCTGCACCTGAACGCAAGATACTGCTCCTGTTTTATCAGTTCTGTCATGCCTAGGGAGTTGGTGAAGTTAAGATTAAAAATAGGGACAAAAATCATTACTAAGTTTGCAAAAATTAGAGGTATTGGTAGATAATAGATTACGTAGAAAGCAAAACCATGAGTCCAAACACAAGAAATGGTGACAGGCAGCTACGTAGCCGTTGAGACCATCTTAACGTGAAGGAAAAAAGGAATCCACACTCAGCGATACAAGTATTTATCTAGAGGATCCTGCTGTGGCGGTGGAGTCTCCTTCTCTGGAGACGTTTCAAACCTGCCTGGCCACGTTCCTGTGCGACTGGATCTAGGGGATCCCGCTGTGGTGGAGGGATTGATCTTTCACGGTCCCTTCCAATCCCTACTGTTCTGTGACACACTAGCACGCAGATTTCTGGCTGTCGACAAACTCGGACCCAAACACATCCTACAGAACTCTACTGGCAGAGCTGCTGTTGAAGGAAGTGAAAGGACAACATCTGAAAGCACGCAGTAAAACACAGATCCTCTGGGAAGTCCTGGAAGAGCTGCATCCATCGTAGCATTCGCTTTAAGTGATGCAGTCTCTTATCTAGTAGTTTCTCTCTGCTCACAATAAGAACAGCTGGCCAAGACATAGCTCTGCTTCTGAAACAGTCTTCAGCCAGGAGCTTCGAGGAGCAAGGCAGAGCAAGAAATAGATGTAGTAGTGAAACAAGCGGCCTCAAATGTTCAACATAAACAGTAACATTCTCAAGTTCATTGACTTTTGTCTACTACCTCTGCTGGAGCTCTGTGGACTGACCCCCACTGAGGGCTGCCACTTGTTCCCAGAGTTGATTGTGTTGAGAAGGATCGTAGGCCATGTGGCTTAGGACCACTTTAACACGTGAACCAAAGCACGACAAACACGCTCAGCAGAAGGTTCATCCCCTAAACACACTCAATCCAGAGTTATTGGTCTCTTGACAGGTTTTGGTCTAAAATTCAGACGTGAAGCTCACATTTCAAACTAATGAGGCCTAACTACAGCCTCAACTGACGCTAGCACAGAACAGTGACTTCTCAGTCAGTTTAACGCAACAGGAAAACAACAGCTCACAGCACCTCCAGAACCCACCACCACAGCTACACAGCAATGCACAACCCCCACCTCACAGTTAACTAGCTTCAGACACTCACCTGTAGAAAACAGTGGTTTTCCCCAATTCCCTGCTAATGGTGTTGGCCTCTTTGATCATCACAGACAGCTTCAGAGAACTCCAGGTAAGCGGAACTAGAAGAATACAGAAGAATGTAGCACATCAGTGGATCAGACGATGTCATGCAACAACTTTGGGGTTGTGAGGAAGAGCCAAAGAGAGACCAGCACGAAAACACTTGAATGGAATTCAGTCAAGAGCAGGTCTGTGAATTCACAGCACACTGGGGAAAAAAAAATAATGACCCTCCCAATGGAGACAACTCTTTATAAAAGGTCAGGTAAACAGTAGCAGAGGCCTAGGAAGCAAAAGAGAACCATCTCTTTCACTCCAGTTTCTCCAGTGACTTCATAACTAGTTCAAACAGACAGAAGTCATAAGGAATCTGAGTACATACAGATTACATCCACCTCACCACCCTGAGTATGATTGACACAGAGCTTTTAGCACAGTGCGCACAGCTTGTGAGCAGAAAGGGTCAAAGCAGCCATAAGATCATTTTGTTCACGAGAATTAGGCAAGGGACTTACGGTGGGGAAGGTACTTTCACCTTAAAGCCTGCGTCACAGGTGCTTAGAACTTCTAGATAACAATATGGACATGTTCCTGTGTGACGTGGTCTAGGTCATCCTGCTCTGGCAGGGGGACAGGACTGGATGATCTTTGGAGGTCCCTTCCAATCCCTAGTGATTCTATGATTCTAAGTATTCGAGGAACAGTAAAAGCTCCAACACAAGCCCACCAAGCCAAAAGAGAAGTGAGTGTCGCCTTTGCAACACGACACTTAAACACACTCGTCAGACCTTTACTGCCACTTCCACGAGTCTTCTGCAGGGTGTGTATTTCCTCAGCAATCTTCCGCTTCTCAGCTTCCAGAGCTTCAAGTATCTTGGCGTGATGAATAGCGTGATCTTCTAGAGCCTGGAGGGAAGGGGAGGCATAAAAGAGCAGTTCATTGAAGGAAAAGTTCTCATTCTATTTTTAAAGCCTCTCAGAATGAGAATTAGAGCAGCCACATCAAACCCTTGATCTGCAAGCCAATAGCTGTCTGGTTTTGTGTAGACAAGAAGTGTTTTTGTAGCCAACATTACTTCTTACATAACATTGATCCTTTTGTTCTTTTACATAGAATCACCTGCAAGAAACACACTGCAGAAATACTTGATTCACAAAAGAGTCAGTTAAAAAACCCACCCCACAACCAAACTGCCGGTGGTCATTGCCTCAGTTTCTGCATTTTAAAGTCACCTGCTTAGTAGCCAAGGTCTCCATTTCCAAGCGCTTCTTATTGAAGTGTAGTTCCAGCTCAAGGCTTTGCTTTGCCTTTTCTAGCTCCTGTATCTTTGTTGCAGCTTTTTGGCTGTTCTGCTCTTGAATTTGCTTCATACGACACTCTTCTCTCTGTGACGCAACAAAGGACAGACGAGAGGAGACATGAGAGGAGTCATATCAATGTCCTCTAGCATGTGTGTGATCCATCCACCCTCCTTAGGCAAGTGTTAAGGTTCCTTCTCACTTTAGCACATCTAAAACACACACAGACCCTGAGGGCTACTGAAGCCTAGCATCAGCAATGAAAGGTCACATTGCAGTTCCTGCACACCAGGGTGTCTTCTACAGCACCCTGAACAGGACACTCAATAGTAGGGACTGGAAGGGACCTCAAAAGACCATCCAGTCCCATCCCCCTGCCACAGCACAGGGTCCCCTAGATCCAGTCACACAGGAACATATCCAGGCAAGTTTTAAACTTCTCCCTAGGAAGGGACTCCACAACTCCATCCTCGTTACAGTGTCACTCTGATGTTAGTCGTTTCAATCAATATTTTAATTGATCTGTATTTCAGTTCCACACAGTGCTTTGTGCAGCTCCTAGTTTATGTTATTGACACGTTCTCTGTAGTGATGCAGTGGCAACTTACCACTTCGGCTTCCAGTGACTTTATTTTGCTTTCATAAGCTTCTTTTTGTGAGGTCAGTTCCTGTTGAACCATCTCCTTTGCAATTTGGACACTCTGCATCATTTCTTCCTTGGCTTTGAGGCGTGCCTCTTCAATTTCCGATTCAAGTCTACAAATAGAAGTCTCTTATGTGTAGCATTGCAGAACATTAGGGATTGGAAGGGACCTCGAAAGATCACCCAGTCCCATCCCCCTGCCACAGCAGGTTCCCCTAGATCCAGTCACTAGGGATTGGAAGGGACCTTGAGAGATCACCTAGTCCCATCCCTCTGCCCCAGAACAAGAGCAAGACAAGACGATACTTACTGTGTTCTCTGTGCAACAAGCAGCTCATTCTTGGCAAACTCAAAGTCTTTCACGCCATCGTGCAAAACCGTAGTGCCACAGGATGGCCTTCTCGCTTTGTGAACTTCTACTGGATGATTGAACCTGAAGTAATGGTCTCCCCCCAGGACCACTCTATCACCCTATTGGGAAAATGGGAAAGGAAGTTTGTTCTGGGACTTGCACATTTGAAAGCAAATTGACCGTGCTTAAAGCATAAGAGCTTGGGCTAGAAATCCAAGGGGAAGGTGCAAATACTGACAGACTCAGGAAAATGTTTAGTTTCAGACCCTTCTGAAATAACATCCCAGCTTCAGATGGCAGGTCACCAAAGCCAAGCCAAGCCAAGCCCACATTACTAGCACCAGACCAGTTACTTACATGATGTAGAACTGTTGGGTCCAAAATGCATTTGCCATTTACATAGGTCTTTGCTTCTCCCAGAGGAAGAATACTCACTTCCCCAGCGGTATTTTTTATGACACTGAAAACAAGAGACACTCGAGATGTCAATAGCTCACGTTAATTCCAAGTCATGTTCCTTAAAAGACCGAAATTCATTATTTTGACAGTGTCCTGTTATTGTTTTTCTGGAGGTACAGTGACTCCATAGTCGCTCAGTAAAAGACAGAACAAGCGAGTGACCATCCTGTATTTTAGAAGAGATTTTACAATTTAAGAAGAAGCCACTTAAAAAAACTACAATAGTCTATTGTCTGAGCACCTCTGATACTGCTTCACTTCCCAATCTACCACATCCTCCTTGTTTGTAGTAATCGGCAAGTCCTTCACAGCATTTTGATCAACTGCATGGAATGCACTTTGAACAGTGTTTCAGGGAACCACAGAACATCAGGGATCAGAAGGGACCTCGAAAGATCATCCAGTCCAGTCCCCCTGCCACAGCAGGATCCCCTAGATCCAGTCACACAGGAAGGTGTCCAGGTAGGTTTGAAACATCTCCAGAGAAGGAGACTCCACAACCCCCCAGGGCAGCCCCTGCCAGGGCTCTGGCACCCTCATGGGCAAGAGGTTCCTTCTCAGATTGGTGTGGAACCTCCTCTGTTCCAGCTCACACCCACTGCCAGGCTCTCCAGGCATTTCACACCACCGCTGAACTTGATCTAACAGACTTCACACACAGCACCATTTTGGCTGCAGAATGACATCTCATGAACTGGAATAGAAATCAACTCACTTAAGACTTCCTAATAAATTCTAAGGGTCAGAAGGGCATGCATTTCTGTCCTCTTAAGTGTGCTTTTGAGAAACAGCAGTGGAAAGGTACATGCTGTACACCCTGTGACTGCACCTAAGTGATCCTGCTGCAGCGGGGGGATTGGACCAGATGATGTTTCGAGGTCCCTTCCAGTCCCTAACCTTCTGTGATTTTATCAAGTCTTTCTCCAGCATTTCTGAACAAACTGAACGTTTTGCTACATGAATGAAAGGAACAAAAAATATTAAACATCCCTGTTAACAGATTTCTAGAGGGAACAGGAAGAAGTTGTCTTATTCATACAGTAGCACAAAGATTTTCCCTCAAAAAGCAGTTTCCTGGTTAGAAAACTCTGTTAGTGCCAAAAGGAGAAGTGACTCCAAAATAAGGGTGAGGGTGAGAAGAAGTAGTTAGTGCTCTCCCTTCAAAGCCCCAAAGAGCACTACATACCAGTGGTCACGAGCTATCAGCACTCCAGACAGCTGGATGTCGTGTTTTGAGTTGGGTGCGGATCTTCCAACCGTAGTTTCTCCTTCTTTAATCATGTACAAGAGCACTTCAGAGAGCTGAGGGTCTTCATTGAGATTGACTAGATTTGGCAAACGATTGTCCATTTGGAATGCAATTCCTGCTTTCTAAATGAGAAACAGCTCTGCATAAAAAACCCTTGGACTTTGTGCATTCAAGTGTCTACAGTAAATTTCTCTAACAAGTCACAGGAGTCTGTCCAAAGAGCAGCATCAAGGAAACAAAGTCTTACTCCTCCCGTTCTGTTGCAGGGCTTGTGGATGCATTATTTTCTGTATTTTCTGTACTACGTTGCAGACTCATTCAGGTTGGAAAAGACCCCTGGGATCATCGAGTCCAACCATTGACCCTACTCCACAAGTTCACTCCTAAACCACATCCCCAACACCACATCCAAGTGACTTTTAAACAATGTTCTTTCAGATAGTCATAGAGAGCAATGAGGTCTCTCCTTTAGTCTTGTCTTCCTCTAACTAAACATCCTCAACTCACTCCATCTCTCCTCATCAGATTTATTCTCCAGGCCCTTCCCCAGCTTCATTTCACCCCCTGCCCTCACTCCAGCCCCTCCATGTCTCCCTTGGACTGAGGTGCCCAAAACTGGACCCAAGAATCAAGGTGCAGCCTCCCCAGTGTTGAGTCCAGGGGGACAATCATCTCCCTGCTCCTGCTGGACACACAGTTTCTAATTCAGGCCAGGCTGCTCTTGGCCTTCTTGGCCACCTGGGCACCCTGCTGGCTCAGATTCAGCCACCTGCCAATAAGAAGCCCCAGGTCCCTCTCTGCCAGACTGCTCTGCAGCCTCCCTGCCCCAGCCTGTAGCTGCAGGGGACTGTTGTGACCACAGTGAAGGACCCAACACTTGGCTCTGTTGAAATGCAGACAATTCTCCTCAGCCCATGAGACACAGGCTGTCAGGGTACCTCTGAACATGACCCTCTAGCAGATCAACACTCCCAAGTGGTGTCATCTGCAAACTTACTGAAGGCACACTCAATCCCCTCATCAAGATCATCGATTAAGATGCACCTCCTACAGCAAGTGCAGCAAAAACGATGTACCTGCAATTCTTTGATATCTTCCACTTTCCGCTGTTCGGCTTGTTCCAGTTTTTCTTTCCAGGCCCTTCATATATTCAGGGGAAAACCAACACAACACGTTAAGAGAGAAATTGAACTAGAACGGGTACAGTTCCAAAGCTGTAAATTAAGACAAGGATAACTTCCCGACCTTTCTATTTCTGCCATGTCCTTCTCCTGCTGGTGCAGCTTTACTCTCAGAGATGTTATTTCCTGCAAGTAGCGTCTGTATTTCTCGGGGTCAGTGTTCAGCGCACTTCTCTGAGCTGCCTTCAGTCTTTCAATTTCAGCTTTCAACTCTACATCAGACAACGACAGAGTAGCGCTCGCACACTTCAGCACAGTACTCAAAACGCAGCCTGTGGTTTTTCACCTTGTGGCTTCTCCAGCACAGCCTCAGACAGCACCTGGCCTTCAGCAGCAAAACTAAAATGAACCAGCTCACGAAGAACATTATTAGAAGTGAAACATCCCAGGTCTTATTACCCTAGTTGGTAAGCGCTCAGTCAACACAATAGGTTATTAATAGTACCGGCTCTAGGTTGGAAGAGTAGATTAGATGCGTGTGCAAACAAACACACTCAAAGACTGCAGATGTCTGCCTCACCTCTGATTAGCTTGACATTCAGGTCTTCGTTTACTTTAGCAATGTTGATAATTGAACAGGCTTGTTTTGCGTAGCGAAGAGTGCTGAGTGTTTCTTCTGTACTGCTGGCAGCGGGGCTGACTGTGGCAATCATGGCAGTTTGGGAATTCCCCCCAAGACTTTCTTTTAACAACCTTCATTGAACAGGACAATAAAGGTCAATCCCCAGCCCACACGTTGAAAATCAAGCTTCTCAATCCTAGCAGATTCAATACAGAACACCTAGGGTCTTGCTACTTAAAATCACTCAGGTTGTACAAGACCCCTGAGATCATCGAGTCCAACCATCAACCCTGCTCTAAAGGTTCACCCCCTAAACCAGATGCCCCAACACTACATCTAAGAGACTTTTAAACTCATCCAGGGACAAGGACTCAACCCCCACCCTGGGCAGCCCAGTCCAGAGCCTGATACTTATTTGAGAATGATTGTAGCCGTTTTAAACACAAACCAAGGTCTTGTTTGTTCTTTGCCTGACGACACAGGCTAATTTCTTCCATCCATATACCAATTGAGGGGGAGAGAAGGAGTGCAAGAGAAATCCCCAGAGCGCCATTATTTCTATAGACCAAACTCTGAAGCACACGTACCATGTGAGGAGAGATTCCCGATAAGGGATGAAAGCTTTCTTTCCATTTCGAGACTGTTTAGACAGTGCAGAAATAACCTTTCCAAGGGTTAACAGGGATTTATTGATACTCACACCCTCCTACACAAAGCAAACAAGAAGTACAGTGCAGTTTATGCTTTCTGGAGTCATGTTGTCCTCTAGGCTTCTGATTTAATTGCGCTTCTTCACAGAAATACAGAACATTAGGAAGGGACCTTGAAAGGTGGAACAGCCACACCATATGAAATGCCACCTCCGAGTTAAAAAACAACAGTAGGACACGAGAGTATCCTGCAAGGTCTTCAGTGGGAAAGAACCAAGACTCTGGCCTTGAAATGGTTACTGTTAAAAACCACTGAGCTTATGAAGGCAGCTTGGAAGTCTCTCTAGAAACTCTTTGTTACGTAAATCTCGCTTAAAAGAGACAAGCCTTAATACTGTGCAACTTGATCTAGGGGGATCCTGCTGTGGTGGGGGGGATCAGACTGGATGGCCTTTCAAGGTCCCTTCCAGTCCCTCATGACTTGGTCTAGGGGATCGGACTGGATGGTCTTTCAAGGTCCCTTCCAATCCCTAATGTTCTGTGACTCTGATCCGATCCATGATTTGAAAAGTCACGCAGACAGTTTTTCATCCTTCCTTCCAAGTTCCTTCTAAGGCACCCTTAGACCCACATAGCACGGGGAGCGTGCTCCTAAGCAAGACCTGGCTTGCCACGCCGCGCAGTCAGAACAGCCTCTCGGGACCACCCGCCTCTCACTAGCAAGATGCTATGCAACTCTTTTAAGGGCTGCACATCCTTTTACAACCACAGTTCCTGCCCAAGAGTCCTGGTAGCTGACAGGGTACCTGGTAGGTGACAATACTTTGGAGCGTAATTTCTTTGGAGATACTTTATCAGCGATTTCTACTCTTAGCTTACCTTCAGCCTCTCTCCAGTGGTCTGAGCTGTTGAGCAGCATTCACTGCCCGCTAGATCAATCAGATTGATGTGGCTGGTGAGCCTACGATCACACTGCTCTTCATCCACAAACTCTACCTGGAAAGAGGGAGATGTTTGCATTTCAACCAAAATAAGAAGGCTAAGGACAAGCAGAAATCTAAGGTGTTCACTTGAAATACATCAGCAAGTGGACACTTCCACTCTCTTTTGGCAGAATAGACTCGAAGTGATGAGCATGAAGGTAAGTTCAGGCTTCTAACCACAGTATCAGCTGTTCGTGGCCATATAAACTACAAAGGAGCAAGCTACAGATTTAGGTCTCAGGTCTGACTGTATCAAATAACCATGGAAATGAGTAAGCTGGTACTGACTTAAACCAGTGAAGATCAGCTCAAGAGTCTGGAAAACTCTCAGAACTAGTTTTCAGAATAAAAAAAAAAAACAAAACCAAAAACACACACACACATCTAGTGGTAAGAATGGTGAGGAGAAGGAGGAATGAGGAGATTAGGAATCTACCTGATCAATCAAATCTTACTACCCGATTTGAACAGGTACAAGCTACCCAGCAATACCTTGGTTTGTGTCATAACAAGGGTGAAGACAGAATGAGATCTAGAGCTCTTGTCATTCATTCCAGTGGCAGCCGTTGCTCTCTGCTTATTTCCTAGTTCAAGCCAACTCTGTAAGACATAAAAGCCAGGATGTGAACCCAAAACCAACCTCACAGAATCACAGAACATTAGGGATGGGAAAGGACCTCGAAAGATACTTTGGGTAATTAACTAGAGGATAAAATATCTGCAAATGAAGTTATTAAGACATATGATGGCTCTACAAGGGAGAAAATCATCTGTTTGAGAGGCAACCATGCAAAGAGTGAGACTTGGCTGTAGGCATCTATTTAGGTCCATTACGTAGGACTAGTCTTCATTACTCTTTTACACAACCAGCTGAAATACCATAAACTACGAGGCCATCTGTAAAGCATTTTCTTCCAATCCATGGCATTTAGATTTCAGCAGTAAAAGGAGCATGTTGTAATATTTTAAGCTCTTTTTAGTAACCAAACAACTCTTACCTGGATATCAGAGTAAGAACTGACAACATTCCTAAGGTGGGGGAAAAAGAAAAGGTTTGGTTCAGACCATTTGCCTTCTACACTTTTCTACCCTGCTGCCTGGGTTCTGAAACGTTTCCCCAACCACAGAAAGAAAACAAATACACCGCAAAATCTCCAGCTGTCTGGAGACTGCCAAGGGGTTATTTTGCTAAGGGAAATACAACCAGCTAGACGTGGGTGCGTGCATTCACAAGTTTCCACAGCCTCAAAGTTATGATGAGCAGGACTGATCGTAACTGTCAGGACTACACCGTGTGTCTACCAAAATGAGGGGAGTTCAGACTTACACTGACAGGCCTTCCACATACGGTCCTAACACGGGATGTTCTCTTACCCGAAGCTGGCGAAAAAGAAAGAACAGTTACTAGAAATGTCAGCCCTAGCACTCAGGGATATCAGGACATTAAGAGCAAGTAATTCCCAGCAGGATATTGCAGCTGGCTCCGCAAGCTGTGGCACGGTGCAGTCTGTTGTGGGGGTTTTTTCAGGCAAATGGAAAAATGCAGTTACAGGTATTTCCCTGTAAACAGACATCACAGAACATTAGGGATTGGAAGGGACCTTGAAAGACCATCCAGTCCAATCCCCGGCCACAGCAGGATCCCCTAGATCCAGTCACACAGGAACATGGCCAGGTGCATTTTAAACATCTCCAGAGAAAACGGCTCCGCAACCTCCCTGGGCAGCCCCTCACCAGGAAGAAGGTCCTTCTCGGATTGATGTGGAACCTCCTGTGTTCCAGTTCACACCCATTGCCCCTTGTCCTATCATTAGACACAGCGAGGATTTTTACCTGAATCATGTTTTTATAACAATCTAAGGTAATCAAAAAACAACGATCGTTTGTCCCTTGTGGGTTTTTGTTTAGAGAACAGGTGCTGCTACTTTGAAAGCAACTTACCGGTTGTTTCTTCTGCCCACTTTCAGTTTTAAAGACAAGCAAATCATGAATTTTCTCATTGTACACTTCAAAAAAGCTCATTTCAAGGTGATACGAAACCTAACAAAGTTAAAAAGTTTATTAATATCGTCCAGAAAACAATTTCACTCCCAAAATTAACCTAGTTCAGCAGACATTGCTGTTCAACCTGACAAACATTTGTACTGGAAGAACTCACACCCTACAGCAGGGATCCACTATACTACGAGATTATATTACTACTAGCAACAACACAGCATAGGAAACAGAATAAATTATAGTAAACATCGTAGGTCACATTCACAGAACCATAGAATCATTAGGGATTGGAAGGGACCTTGAAAGATCAGCCAGTCCAATCCCCCTGCCACAGCAGGATCCCCTGGATCCAGTCATTAGCGATTGGAAGGGACCTCGAAAGATCAGCCAGTCCAATCCCCCTGCCACAGCAGGATCCCCTGGATCCAGTCATTAGGGATTGGAAGGGACCTCGAAAGATCAGCCAGTCCAATCCCCCTGCCACAGCAGGATCACCTAGACCAAGTTGCACAGGAACATGGCCAGGCAGGTTTTAAATGTCTCCAGATTATCAGAATCCATACAAGGAGCTCATTTTGTTGCTGTATTTGTGAGAAGAGACTTTAAGTCTATAATAAATAAAAGGGAATAGGTGATTTCTTTCTTCCAGCAAAAACATCTAGAGGTTCTTCATCTAGAAGAATTAGAACACTACTCAAGTGTATCTTACTTTGATATCTCTAAATTTACCTTCTACTGCACTGCAAGTACAGAACCCACTAGGATTTCTCTCTGCCTTACACAAACCTTGTCTTGTAAGATGTACTCTGCAGATGAAAGAACCTCAGTCTAGTTCCACATCAAAGACATGACACCTCTCCCCTACATTATCACATTACAGAACCGAGCCAATATGGACTTGGACTCTCTAGGAAAGCCCGCTGATCAAAGTTACTAGCGGGAATAACATTTGAACCAGCACAAGGACACAGACACTGACATACGGATCAGCACTAACGTATAGAAATGAAGGAACAAAACGCGTATCAACGGAAGGGAACACACTGGTTTCCTCATAACTCAAACATAAGGCAAACATCACCAGCACAGCACCTGCTGCTTGTCCAGTTGCTCTATTTGAGCAAAAAGATCTTCACAAAGTCTTGGAATTATTCCCCGGTCTTCATCAAATCCCATCATCCTGCAATTGTAAAAAAAGCCCTGCTAGTCCAGCTTTGTAACTCTCGGTGGCTAGTTTGAATAGGAATCATGTAGCTCTTGATCAAAGCGCCACCGCTTACAAGTGACAGGAATAGTAAACAAGCACCAGCTTAGATTATGTTAACGGTCAGAGGTCTTTTCTGGTTGATCCATTGAGAACCAGCTCTCAGAAAGCCCTACCGATCATTACTGGGAACTCACGTGTATGACTTGCCAGAACCGGTCTGCCCGTAAGCAAACAGACAGGCGTTATAGCCCTCAAAAGCTCTCGCTAGGAGCGGCACCGCCAGCGTCTTGTAAATCGTTGCCTGGCTCGCGAAATTCGGATGGTACTTGTCAAAAGACCAGAAAGAGAAGTCATAACTGAAGCTGTAAACGTGGTTGGTGGCTGGATTTCGTACTGCGGTCTCAGAACCGCTCATGGAGATCACAGGCACAGAGTTCTCACTTTTCTCTCTGAAAGGGAGAAGGGGAAAACACTCCAGGAACATTTGAAAGCGTAAGCCACACACTCAGTAGACTACGTTACCTGCCGCACGAGTCATTTCCATTGCCTTACAGTTCAGTAATCATCGCTAAAAAAAACCAAACCCACTCTGCTAGATGAATCTGTTCTAGCTTTTTCTTAAAAGGTCTTAAGGGCCTCTCTCACTGATTCCCTTTCGGGGAAGGAGAAGGGCTAATAGAGATCATCTGTCACTCATCTTGTCACAGGCCCAGCCTCAACTCAGCTGCCAACTCTGCAGCCTCTCCTGCCTTTGTTAGCCCTGTTCATGGCTGATTGCTGAGGGCTGCTGCCAGTGCTGCTCCAGGCCACCTTCTGCTGCCTCCATTCTCCCCAGCCCAAACACTGGGAGGGTCTGGCCCAGGCTTGCTGCACTGCTGCTGGGGACCACACTGCTTGTGGGAGCTGAGGGTAGAGGAGCAGGGTCTGGTGGTGGGGCAAAGTGACCCCCACCAAACCACAACATGAACAAAGAAAGTATTCAAGCTCACAACACCTGAGCTAAGCAGGATCTGAAAATGAGCCCCCAGACACCAATAAAGATTTTACAAAGAGATAATTCATCTTAATGTTGTATGAAACACCAGCTAGCTGCAAAGCCTATGTTACAGCCTTATCAGGTCAACAATTAATCAACTCAAAAATGCCACCCAGAAAAGCTACTATTAGCATCACCAATAAGGCACAGATCATTAGAGATCAGAAGGGACCTGAAAAGATCTTCCAGTCCCATCTCCCTGCCACAGCAGGATCCCCTAGATCCAGCCATTAGGGGTTAGAAGGGACCTCGAAACATCACCCAGTCCAGTCCCCCTGCCACAGCAGGATCCCCTACAGCCAGTCGCTCAGGAACATGGCCAGGAGGGTTTGAAACACCTCCAGAGGAGGAGACTCCACAACCCACCCTGGGCAGCTCGTACTGTTTAGCAGCTAAGATGGACATTTTCCCCCAAGTGATCTACCACAGCACCCAAAGTTAATTCCAGAACACAAACCTGTTACTGAAGGGCCGCACACGCACAGCTACAATAACTTTGCTGCTTTCCACTTTGAACGCATCTTTCTCAGCGCCACTGCTCTCAGCTAGAGCTTCTGTGTTCTCTTTAGATTTTGAGCACCTACTGGCAGGCAGAGAGCTGGACACAGCAGCTTTCTTTTGGGCTGAAATGTGAAGGTGAGGTGTCCGTTTACTTGAAACGGACAGAGAAAGCTGCTCCTGAGAGATGCTCTTCTTTGGTGTGAGTTTAAATCCTTCTGCTGCACCTTTTGCCGGTGTCCTTGGTCTTTCCAAACTGTTGTGTTTTATAGTTGAGTACTGTAACCTTTGCCTTCCAGCTGTTCTATTTACATTGCCTTTTTCATTCAGCTGTTCTCCTAATACCCCATTAATACACTCTGAGGGGACTAAGTGTTCTCCTGATAACCCGTTAATACCCTTTGAGGGAACTGACTGTTCCAATTTAAGAACTTGACACTGAAGTTGTGTGTCAGCAGCATCAGTCCTGTGTTTTAAACGCGTGCAGCTGTCAGTTCCACACAGACCACCAACACCACCCAAGCGATCTTTGCCACTCACGGTGCACTGCAGCTCCGTACTGGACTGAGCCTCTGCTAACCTCCAGCTGGATTTGACATCATAGGTATCATTATGATTAATATTGGGTGGAACCTTGCAATTTCTTTGGGCAGAGTCACTCTTGTCTATTCCATGTGCAGCACTCCAGTTAACTGCACTCTTCTCCATGGAGACAGTCCTCACACGCCTCTGCAGGCCGAGAGTTCTCTCTGCCCGTGTATTTTCCACGTCCTGTGTTGGGTTTGAACGCACTTGTTCACTGCTGGATGCTGGTTTCCTGCCCGTTCCAGTTCTTCTCTGGAGAGTCAATCTGCATTCAGGTTTAATAAACGTAGCTGATGTGTCACCCACTTTCTTACAGGCTGAAATCACATAGGTCCGATTTATCTGCACAGACTTATTCTGAGAACATGAACACAAACTTTCCTTTTCTTCTCCTGACACCTCCAAGTTCAGTTGGTGCTCAGACACTTTGCTGCTGGTCAGGGTATTTTGTGGAGTAGTCTTCTGCACAGCTGTGGTACAGGGTGCCTGAGAGGGGCTTCTTGCAGGGACTCTGTAAATAGGCATTTTGTCTTGCAGCAAGTTAACGGGAAGTCTTCGATAAGTATAGCACCTCTCCTAAAGGGTTCTCTCCAGTTGCTGCTTCGTAAGGTATCTGCTGAGACCAAAAAATGTTTATGATGCTCATGTCCAGCGTGAGCAATATTTTGGTACTCACAAAGGTCTGTAAATACATGGGAGAAAACACACAGACCCAAACTCTAATAACCAACCTCTATCCTGTTTGACCTCTAGTACTCTAACAAAAAGATTTTACTAAAATTACTACCTCTAGAAATCAGTGAAATAAAATGGACTATTACTGAGGTCTACAGTTTGTTTCAAGAAGTACAACAAATGTCAGAAAGAACACTCCCAAACTCACAGCAGATTAGGGATGCAAAGGGGCCTTGAAAAATCATCCAGTCCCATCCCCCTGCCACAGCAGGATCCCCCAGATCCAGTCACACAGGAACATGGCCAGGCTGGTTTGCAACATCTCCAGAGGAGGAGACTCCGCAGCTCCCCTGGGCAGCCCATACTGTTTAGCAGCAAAGATGGACTACC
>JAOXOE010027770.1:0-17583 GCA_028565055.1 Phoeniculus purpureus | reverse complement strand
AGCTCCCACAGCAAACCCACATTATCTGACCTCACCCATGCGCAGCGCTTAGCTGGTTCTGCAGCTGATCCTCTCCTCTCCTCTCCTCTCCTCTCCTCCTCTCCTTTATTTCTCTCTCTCTCTCTCCCAAAACCTCTGTGAGTACCAACAGCCTCTCAGGACCATGGCACCGCACTCCTGCCCATGAGGAGTGCAGAATCATTCCAGCAACCAGCACTGCTGAATTTCTAGCAGCCACATGGGAGCTCCCACAGCAAACCCACATTATCTGACCTCACCCATGCGCAGCGCTTAGCTGGTTCTGCAGCTGATCCTCTCCTGGATACCCACCCCAACTCCTCACGCTGTAGTACAGCAGACAGATTGCAGGGCTACTTCAAACCCCCCTTCTCCACCATCTACTAACCTAAACCTTAGAAATGCAGCTAGAAGGGCAAGTAGAGAAGGACTTGTGTTCCTTGCTCTGTAAAACCTGTAACTCAGAGGCTGGCTCTCAACCCCTTGCCTGTATGACCAGTACTCTCAACGATTTACCGTGTGGACTTAGCTACCACCATCACTTGCAGGTAGTAAAGCAGTATTATATTTCCACTCGTGTTTTGCAGACACCATCTTCATCCTGTTTCCTTGTTTATACATTAATAGACTAAAAGCTGTGTGTGAGTAGCTTCCCTTTGGGAGCTCTCTCCACGCCTGGCCCTGCTACAGGTGCTGCTGCTGCTGCTGCATGCGACAGGCAGGGAACTCAACCCTCACTCAAGAACACTGTAAAGGCATCATGCTCACGCGGGCTGGAAACAACAAACAACTTGATGGATGGCATCAGAGAAGGGACAAGGAATGAAGCCATCTAATTCCTACGGCACTGAACTGGTGAATTTGAAAGCCTCAAGCCTCGTGAGTCATGATGAGAAGACAAACGTTCAGCCATCGTCCCTAATACAGAGGCAGCTTCTCATAAAACAACAGGCATTTCCTAAGAGCACCTAAGGCTTCTGATGGTGCATATCAACCCTAAAGGTTTTCTGAAGAGAAAGGCAGAAGAGCTGATTAAGATCCACTTATTTCCAAGCAGCATGTGGCAGAAGGTTCCCTGTGTCAGTCTGCAAACGCCCCTGCCCTTCACTTCACCCTGATGCCCGTCCATCTGTATGTGCTATGAGCAATGAAGTAATTCATGCTGGCTGTCACATCACGGACGAAGTTTCACACCCCAGCAGCTGCAAACATAACATGTTCTGAATCAGTGTTGCTTCTCGAGAGTTTCAGCGTGCCTTCTTGACTCCTGATGTTCTGTCCTCTTCCTTGAAATTGCAAGTCATCCTTCTGCAAGCCAAGCGCTTGGTTCTCCTGACGGCATCTCTCTATTTGCTGTTCCATGGAGGAGTTTATTGGTGCTTCCAAAATATTCGAGGCGTTTTTCTTCCTTCTAACAAATACAGGAAGGAAAATAGGAGCCTTTCCAATGGCATCCTGGCCTGGATGAGAAACTGTGTGGCCAGCAGGAGTAGGGAGGTGATTGTTCCCCCTGTACTCAGCACTGGTGAGGCTGCACCTTGAGTACTGGGTCCAGTTTTGAGCATCTCAGTACAAAGGAGACACTGACGTGCTGGAGTGAGTGCAGAGGAGGGCAATGAAGCTGGGGAAGGGCCTAGAGAATAAATCTGATGAGGAGAGATTGAGAGAGAGTTGGGGCTGTTTAGTTTGAAGAAGAGGAGGCTAAGGGGAGACCTCATCGCTCTCTACAGTGATCTGAAAGGACACTGTAGAGATGTCGGTGCTGGTCTCTTCTCACAGGTCATTGCTGACAGAACCAGAGGGAAGGACTTCAAGCTCCAACAGGGTAGGTTTAGACCGGACATCAGGAAAAAATTCTTCCCAGAGAGAGTGCTCAGGCACTGGAATGGGCTGCCCAGAGTGGTGGTTGAGTCCCCATCCCCAGATGAATTTAAAAACACTTAGATGTACTGTTGGGGGATCTGATTTAGGGGTGAACTTGTAGAGTAGGGTTGATGGCTGGACTTGATGATCCCAAGGGTCTTTTCCAACATACGCATCATGGCTTATGACTGTGGAAGAGCTTCTTTTCAAGCGTTTGTTACCGCATCAAACTACAGTGCTTGTTATCAGACCATCAGAACGTGCAACACGGCTGCAAATAGTGTTTCAGATACTCTATCCTACATGTTCTCCTTCCTTCTCCCAATAGAGAATCATCCATAGGGACTAAACACCCTGAAGTCTGCATCCAGAAGACCTGGAATAGCTTATAAGACATTCTGGGTATAGTCCCATTCTTTCTGGAGAAGTCCCAACGAAAGGGGAACCAAAAAGGACATCGCAGATGTAGTTCTGTGCCCTTCTAGGACCCAGTGGCAGAGCACTGTATTGCCACCACCAGAAATATAGACTGGAAGAGCATAATTCTTCAGCACAATCCCTCACTGCAGGTCACTTTGATCTATACCCTCCTGTACCAGACTCATTCTCATTCATCTTCACTGGTGTGGGATTAAAAGCATTTGTACTTGAAAAGAGCCTAAATCACTTCCTTTTCATCTTCTCCCAAATAAATCGACGTATTGGAAATTGTTCAAGAACTGCACACAGCCCAAGAGCAAAACTTACCAGGTTTTACTAAACCTCGTTTAAATGACTTCTCTTGCAAAGAATAGGCAGCACAGAGGTGCCTCTCTTCTCTTACCTCACCCCAAAACTACAAGGTGGGGGGGAAGATGTAAGGCTGGGCAGGCGTGCCAGACCTAGCAGCTCCTGGCGACCGGGAACAAGCCAGTGTTAAGGGAGTTGATTTTGAGTGGCATCACAATTCTCTCCACACGGCTTAAGACTGTATTTTGGATGAGGTTGGCAAGCAGAGGGTGAGGCTTTTAATCTTTTCTTTCTGCTTCAGGTATGGAGAGATAAGGAGAGAGAAATGTATTAGTCTACTCGAGACTGTTAAAATCTCTGAGTGCCTTTTACTGAATCATGTGACAAGCCAGGCTTCGGTTTAAAGATTACTCTAACGCACTCAATGAGGACAACCTGCTTCAACAAAGGTAACGGTGGGTTTTATTTGTGAGCACTGTGCACCCAAGAGTGACTTGTGACGCATGTCACAAGCACAGACAACTACCTCCTACGAGGACAGGCTGAGGGAGCTGGGGTTGTTCAGCCTGGAGAAGAGAAGGATCCAAGAGCAACCTTCTGGTACCTGAAGGGGACCGTTGAAGTCCTGGAGTCATGAAGACCTGGAGCGATAGGATGAGGGGCAATGGTTTCAAATTAAAGGAGGGCAGATTTAAATTGGATGTTAGGAAGAAGATCTTTAGCAAAAGGGTGGTTGAGCACTGGAACAGGTTGCCCAGGGAGGTAGCTGAGGTCCCATCCCTCAGGCTGGACAAGGCTCTTGGGATCCTCAACCTCTAGTTGAGGATGTCCCTGCTTACTGCAGGAACATTAGACTAGATGACCTTTGGAGGTCCTTTCCAACCTGGGCCAGTCTGAGAGTCTGTGATTCTATAATTCTATGATTCTACAAGATACACACATAACTTCTCCTAAAGCAGGACATCTGAACCAGAAAATCCAATCACCTTCTTTTGACTCGAGTTGGTTCGTTGTGTGATGAAGTGTTAGGTGTTTGGTTGCCAGTGCGTATGAACTCGCCTCTATGGAAATGCTGACAGGACACTTCACAAACTGGCTGTGGTCTATGGCAGTCAACTCGTTCCTCAGGACAGGGTTAAGAATGGACATCCCGATGTATTATTTGCTCTTGTCATGACAGATCATCTACCTGGATTTCCTCCATGAAAGTTATTGTGTTCTTACAGTTGTTTGAAAGACATACACACAAAAGGAAGGTGCCAACTGTGCACTTCAGCCTCCTTCCTTCATAAGAAACCCCTCAACTTCAGAGTCAGGTGAGCAGTTCATCAGACATGAAATCAACTCCTATCTTCTACAAAGGCTGACACCTTCAGAGGTTTGTGCTGACAAACAGCAAATTCCACATGACACTGCAATTTCTTGTCTTCAGTGAACCTTCTCATAAAGCATCAGAGAGGGAAGAGCATCCCAGACCATGGTGCACACTGGTCTGAGAGTGATTCCTTCAGTATTTGGAAAATTATAGGGGCCTAAGAAACTCTGATCCATCTGGAACTTCACTATAAAGTCATGAGTTTACTCATGCATTTTGCTTGTGTAGAGCAGAGAGGAGACAAAAGAGAACCCTCAGATAATAAGGAAGAGGTTTAAGGACACAGTGGAGAAGGAAGAAAACAAACCTTGTTTAAGTGTGGGGGGGAAAAGATGAGAAAAGTCTCATCGAATCAAAGAATCATTTAGGTAGAAAAACATCCCTAAGACCATCAAATCAACAGCAAACCCAACTCAGGAGGCTCAAAAGTGGATTTGTCTTCAAGAGACTTTATGGCATCAGTATTAGAGAGGTCAATCCAGAGAGAAGGCATTTGCACAGCAGGAATTTAACTCATTAGCTGCAGCTCTCTTTGGAAGGCAGAAAACTTATGTTAGGTCTTGGGAGAAGGATGGCTGCAAATTCCGGCCCATAGGATGGTTCAATCTTTTGCTCCTATCCTACTTCCCTTCTGCTGAAACAGAAACTTTGACTACAGAAGGAAAAGGATTTTTTTTTATTATCTACTGTATTGCTACTGAGCTCTGAGTCACAGCAGACTAGGAAGGAAGCAAAAGCTTTGCCCTTACAGCCCCTAATAAAGTGGGACAGAGTAGCTGAGGCTACACCAAAGCATTATTCTACTCTACTCTACTCTACTCAACCATACTCTGCTTTACTCTCCTCCATTAAACCATACTCTACTCTGCTTTAATCAACCATACTCTACTCTGCTCCACTCTACTCTACTCTACTCCATTCAACCACACTCTGCTCTACTCTACTCAACCACACTCTACGCTGCTCCACTCTACTTTACTAGACTCTGCTGCAAGCCATTCCCTCCCCTGCTCTGATTCTGGAGAGGAGATCTCCGTTCTCAGAAAGTACCTTAAGTTGATAATTTCTACTTACACGGTAGTGTTCAATAATTGATCTGGAAGAGTCTTTCTCTCTCTAAATGTACTGTCCAGGTTTTTAGCGCTGCAATATGCTAGGAATAATGCCAAGCTTCAGCCCCAGCAGAGCGCACTGGTAATTTGCCCAGTCGACCCTTTCATCCCTCCTCTCCCTCTCTCATTCCCTAGAAATGGGGATGAAAGTCTGAGGCACCTGCATTTTTGGCCACCCTTCTTCATATTCAGAGGTTTAATCCTTCCTGCTCCTGCTAGGTGAGGCCACATGAAACGAGCGGTTCCCATTTGTAGCTATGCCAAGAGGCTTTTTGTCCCACAGCTCAGGCAGATTATGCAAGTGTTGAAGAATTTGAGGTGCACATAATGAAACGCCTTCTGCCCCGTTTCAGTGTGAACTTTGGGACTTTATCAGATCAGATATGTGCTTTTCCCCAATTTCATTCCTTCTTTTCCCTTGAGAAACGCAAGGAGTTTTTATTTCTTTATGCTGGTCACCTCTTACTGTAAGTGACCTCAAGAATGATCTTGCTGGGGAGGAAGAACAACACAGCCTCTCAGCACCATATTAGCCCAGCCAGAGAGATCCTTCCTAGAGGTTGTGATGGACCACCTCCCTGAGCCCTCCAGCTCCAGTCCTGGTGGCAGAGTAAGAGGCCAGTTGCAAAGCCCAGCTTTCAAAATGGAAGTTTTCCTGCATTTTTACTGGCCTGGAAGGAGGCTGCAGTGGGCTCAGGGTTTTCGGGCAAAGCCCTTGTTGCCAAGTGCTTTCAATGCTGGTGAGAAGCACTGCTCTGACACTATTGAAGACTAAGTACAGAGCACAGAAAGGAATGCAGTGCAGGACATCAGGGTAAGCTTCATCATCAGCCCTGCCAGGGTGTCACAGGCACCTAGAGATGCCTTGGGGGCAAGTAGTTTCTCCAGCACCACTGCTTCCAAGGGATTGAGCATCTAGAATGAAAAGCCCAGTGACCTCTGTGCAGTGGGAGGGCTGGATGCTCCAAAGTTTTCCTCTGAATATCAGCCTTTCTCCTGCCTCCCTGGGGAAACCAGTTCACCACCTTTTCTTCAGAGGTATTCACAGAATCATAGAATCATTAGGGATTGGAAGGGACCTCAAAAGATCATCTAGTCCAATCCCCCTGCCACAGCAGGATCACCTAGATCAAGTCGCACAGGAGCATATCCTGGTGGGTTTTAAACACCTCCAGAGAAGGAGACTCCACTCCATGGACAGCCCCTTCCACTGCTCTGTCACCCTCAACGTGAAGAAGTTCCTTCTGGTATTTATATGGAACCTCCTCTGTTCCAGCTTACACCCACTGAACCTCATCCTACCACTAGATAACACTGAGAAGAGCCTGGCTCCATCCTCCTGACACCCACCCTTCACATTTTTATAGACATTAATAAGTCACCCCTCAGTCTCCTTTTTTCCAAGCTAGAGACCCATCTCCTTCAGCCATTCCTCATAAAGGAGGTGTTCTACTCCCTTCACCATCTTAGTGGCTCTGCACTGGACTCTCTGCAGCAGTTCTATCTCCTTCTTGAACTGAGTGGCCCAGAACGGGACACAATATTCCAGATGTGGTCTCACCATGGCAGAGCAGAGTGGGAGGAGAACTTCAGCCTTTCTCTTGCCTCCCAGGGGTGCCATGGAAGCCAGTTCATCCCCTTTTCTTCAGAGGCATTCACATCATAATGATGTACAGAGCACAGCAACAGTTGTGTGAAAAGAAGGTGACTACAGAAAGCCCTAGCAGAGCTCACCCTTGTCATGGCTGTGCTGCCTGGTTTAACAAAGTCTCTGTCCACAGTGCGCAGGCTCTACCCTGTTACACTCAGCTTTTTATAGGCCAACCATCACCCAAACATCTACTTGCCCACTAAACACATGCAAGTCTATTAAAATTCAACCTTCAGTCTGAATCTCTTGAACCACTCCTTGCAAAGGTGGCCAGGGCTCAACAGGGCCAGAAAGAAGCAGAAGAAAAGAAACAGACATTCACAGAATCACAGAACATTAGGGATTGGAAGGGACCTCGAAAGATCATCCAGTCCAAGCTGCCACTATTTTTCCTCCTTTTTTTTTCTCTTTCAGCAAGTAGAGAAGGATGAAAACAGATGGGGAGTGGAAGAGAGCGATAAGGAAAGACAAATAAAAGTTTGTATTAAAGATTTACAAATGGAGTGTGACAGGAAGCAGGAACCATAATTACATGTAAAACCTCGGTATCAGGCAGCGTTAAAGGTCTTTTGTTAAACACAGATTTACCCTAAGCTCCTCCTGGAGATAAATGGAAAGGAAGGGAGGAGGAACGGACCACAGGAGAAGCAGAGGAGAGAGCTGGGCAGGGAGACATTTAATGAAGTATAACAAGGGTAGCTGGAGAGTGTGGCATCTGGGCAAGAACAGCCCCAGGTACTGGGATAGGTTGGGGACTGAGCTGTTGGAGAGCAGTGTAGGAGAAAGGGACCTGGGGGTCCTGGTGGACAGCAGGATGGCCATGAAACAGCAATGTGCCCTTGTGGCCAAGAAAGGCAATGGCATCCTCGAAAGTCCAAACCCCCCGCCACAGCAGGATCAACTAGATCCAGGTGCACAGGAACATAGGAGGTTCCACATAAATATGAGAAGGAACTTCTTCACAGTGAGAGTGAGCACTGTAATGGGCTGCCCAGGGGAGTTGTGGAGTCTCCTTCACTGGAGACGTTTAAAACCCACTTGGACATGTTCCTGTGTGACTTGATCTAGGTAATCCTGCTGTTGCAGGGGGATTGTAATAGATCTTTCAAGTTCCCTTCCAATCCCTAATGTTCTGTGATTTGGATGCACATAGGGAAGCATGCTATGACTGGCATGCCATAAACATCAGCTTCTTAAGTCTGTTATAGGGTCAAACAGCTTTCAAAAGCATGTTGCACCCAAAAATAACATCATTTTGCACATTGTAAAAACAGGAAAACAAAAGCACCACTGCAAAGAGCTGTGGCAAACAGCTCCAAAAGTATTCCTATGTTTAAATTGTTTTATAGATTTCACCAGTACACAAGTATTTCAGAAGCAGCAATGAAACAAGGTAACAAAAGAGGATTGAGATCAGGAGGACAAAATGAGCACATTGTTGGGTTACACAGGAGAGGTCCTTGCAAACAACACTATCAATTATACATGCCTTCATGACCTAGATGATGAGCTGCCAAGTCTAAGTGGACCTTTAGTAGCTTTGAAACGACAGCAGTTTGCTTGTGACTCATCTCAAGACAGTACACCACTCCTGGGAGTAAAAACCTCAGGGAATTACCTATTAGGTATTTATGGTTCAGCTTCGCAGCAGTGAAAGAGAATCTCTGCCTCTGTTTGCTCAAAGTCAGAGAATAAGCTCTCAATATATGGAATGAAAAACACCTATTGAGATTCCATTTGCTCCAAAAGGCTTTCCCAGTCAGAAGAAGCCTCTCCAACACAATCCACGCTAGGAGATAGCTCTGTGTGCACCATGGGAGCTCTGGCTTCTTGCCATCACAGTATGAGCCCCTGACCAGGCAGCAAGCAGAGCACTGACTAAGCAATCTTCTGTGCTGGCAGCAAGGGGACATCACACCTGCCCAACAAGCCCCCCGACCCCTGCTGAACAGCTACCTGTTCCACTCCTGTCCAGCTCATCAGGTAGTGACAGACAGACGCAAGGACAGTGACTGTTGACATCCCTTTAGCACTAGCTCCAAGAGGGACAGTGGGGACAACAGCACACAGAGGCAAAAGGCTGCTTTAACACAGGCTGCTTGGTTCTCTTTCCAAGATTTGACTTACAGGGGCTGACACTGGCAGCATCACTTAGGAAACTCACTCCACTTGCCACAGAGTAAGGACTGTGGAGACTACTTGGAAACAGGCATTTTAACCTTGCAGGCACCACCACCTTGATCTATATGGCAAGGGTATTTTTTTCCAAGTTCAGCAGAAACGGATGTTGCAATGTTTGCTGCCCAAAAAATGAGGAAGGCAGTGGAATGAGGTCAGCTCAGTGCTTGAGAGTGTTTAACCAATTACCAGCTGAATGTCACTTAGAAAACATATGCACCCCAAGGAGCAGCACCTGCCTGCCCTCAGTGCTCAGCTGTCAGATGTGAGTGAGCACCAAAACAGTCAGTTCCACCATCGTTACAAAAATCTGAGTCTTCAAACATATTTTCAGAAAACTGCTCCTAAAAAGTTGCAAAAGAACAGCGGAGGTGCTGCCCACAGGCCTTTCAGCATTATTTGCTATTTACATGGTTTTGTTCTGTTAGTCATATCTTCTCCAAATTAATTCATCTTGTAAACACAAATGAAGGTCAACAGAAAAAGAACAGATTAGACCAGAGAATTCAAAATATTTTTTTTCAATTCTGATTGTATTAAATGCAAGGAATTCATCAAGAGGAACCCTCGCTGAGAAATATAAAAACATCAGCTTTCTAAAAACAGTGCAGTAAACATACCCAGAGATTGGCTATACAGCACATGAACTGAGTATCCTTAACCATGTCCTATTTATGTATCACATACATGAGTTTTAGTCAAAGCTACTTCATTTGATCAGCTGCTGGCTTGTGTAAGATCCTAAGCCACACCAAGTGCAACTCCTTTTTGCAGAAAACAGACCAACAGCTGGAGTCCTCCCTAGTTTTCAAGTCAAAGCTCCACAGCATATTAATTTCACTTCTGCTCTCTCTGGTTCAATTTGAATGTTAAAATACAGGAGGACTTGCAATAAATTCACTCATCTACATATCGTTAAAACTCCACAAATTCCTCCCTAACACAGCTTTCTGTATACATCACATTGGTAACATGTGCCTTGTAAGAAATGAAATAAAATCCAGCAAAATTCTAGCATCCTTGACCCACATCAGCTGGCAAAAGAATCCCACTCCTCAGCATGCTGGTCCCTTTCACCTGCTCCCCAGTTCATGTAAAGCTGGGAGGGATCTCCACCTAGCCACCTCCCCGCCACCACAAGGTTTCAAGGAAAATCCTCAGTAAGCACAGTTCCCCCCAGACAGAGATCATGCCTTGGATACTTACTGCTCTGGAAACAGATTACTCTAGTGCACTGCAAATACATGAGACACTTCTGTAATAAATTCCAGCTTTTGCTGCTGAACAGCATCAGATAATCTGGAGAGACACCAGCTCGCTCACCCCGACCCAGCTCCTGTTAGCAGGGCCAGGCACTAGCCTGTTCAGTTAGTTCCAGCTACAGTTTCCTAACATAGAAGAATCTCAGGCTGCAACTGCGTCGAAACAACAGGAGAGCTTAGAGCAAAATACCAGAGTGATATCGCGAAACCCCTCAGCGTTCCTCTCTCTACACCAGTAGCTCAATACTGATGGAGCAACACCGCTACCCCACACCTACCAACACTTGACAGCTGCGAAACCCTCCACCCAGCCGGGGCCGCTGGAGGTAATTTATAGCAAGTTCTTAACAGAGGGCCCGGGGCTGCCAAGCGCTGAGCGAGAGGCACCAAACGCCCATGCTGTTCCGTACCGCGCTACCGGAGCGGCTGCACGCCGGTTCCTCCTCCGGTATCAGCAGCGGGGTGTGTTCGGACTATCTGCTCCGAGCGGCTTCCTCCTCGGCAGCATCCTGGCCGCAGGCTACCCGCCCGCACCGCCTTGCCACCGCCGGCAGCAGGGGACCCCAGTACCGGAAATGCCCTGCAGCGCCGAGCTGGGGATGAGCCGGGCGGGAGCCCTCCTCGCCGTCCTCCCGGCTCGGCTCTGCAAACTCCCTTTTCTGTCCGCCCTCTCGGAGTGCGGGTCGGGGCCAGATGCAGGGCCAGATCTAGCCAGCGCGACCGGGAAGGGGAAACCGCTGCACAGACCCACGACGATGTTCCGCAAAAACCCGGCGTTGCCGACTCCTGATGCTGCTGGTGCCCGAGGCGAGCGATAAGAGCCCAGTCAGAAAGTTTCCAGTGGAGCCCCGGCGCACACACGGGCACCGCCTGCCCTCCCCTTGCCGCGGGACCGCTCGCACTGAAGACAGTGGCTGAGCATCTCCGCGGCGCCGGTTTAACGTAGCGCCCGCCTTGTCCTACGGAAAAACACGAAGACGGCCGTGCCCGCGGCTCCGTTTGTGCGCCGGGGAGGCGGGCAAGGCTGCGGGTCCGGCAACGCTTCCCAGCCGACCAGACCCCAGTGACACGCATCAGCAGCCGCCACGCCCCCAAGGCCGCTCACCCGACCCCCGCATCGCCCCGAGCCGCGGGCCGGAGACCAATCCCAGGGGCCTTTCCGGAGCCACAGGCATCGCCCCACCCCAAGGCCGCTCCCCATCGGTTAACGCGGCCTAGGAGGTTCCCCCTTTACCGCCCCAGTTCTCTGTCCTAACCCCGTGCCCCACCGAGGCGGAAGGGGCCGCGGCCGCTCGGGGGATGCAGTAGCCATGGCAATGGAGGACTGCATCATGATCCGGATGGGGACGAGACGCTCCTGGCAGGAACCCCGGTCCTCCCCAACCGCCCCGTCCCCTTCCCGCCGTGGCATCGCCCGGTGCCCGGTCCTAGCGCGCCTTCCGCCCCGCGCTTGTTGCACGCCCGCCACGGCCCTCCCTCGGTACCCGCTACTCGTCCTCCTCCCGGCCGGGGCGGCCCTACCTGGCGGCAGCGGCGACACTGAGGGCAGTGGCAGGGAGAGTGCGGGCCCGCTCTGTCAAGCTGTGGCGCCCCGGGGGCGGAACTGGGGGCGGGCGCGGGGTGGGGGGGATCCCCGCCCCCTGTCCGCCCGTGGGCTGACCGTGACGTCAGAGTGGTGCGAGGGTCTAGCGGGCGAGGAGGGAACGCCGTGACGTCACGTGCCCCGCGGGCCCATCCGGCGGTGGCGGCCAGTTCGGTAGCAGGAGGGGTGCTGCCGACCTCCCCGGCTCGTCCGACGGGTCCATCCGCGCAGATTAATCGGAACATCGAGCAGCATTTCCAGCATCGAGGCTTCCAGCCGAAAACCAGTGACACGTAGTAATTAACGACTGTCATAATGGCATAAGCCGCGGGTAAATCCCGCAGCTGATCCCTTTTACTGCCTTCTGAGTAATGGGCTTTGGCAACACGATCGTGGCTTTGGAGATTAGCTCCAGGTGCAATAAATGTGCAGCACTTCAGGTTACGTAACAACACCCTCGGGCTCGCTGTTAGTTTATATGCACAGACCGTGCCTGGCCCCACAAGGTCAGATGTCAGAATCTCGAGGCATCCGTCCTCTTTGGCTCCGCTTCAATGGCTTGGTTGTTCAGCCGAGGAAGAAAAGTCCCCTCAACCCACTTCAGATGCTGCATTAGCTCTGCAAACTTCCATCGGGGTGACAGCCAAGGGAGCCTCGGTGTTGGCATGGCCAATAAGAAGAAAGGTGGTTGCTTTCCCCCTCCCATTCACCCCTTGTGCTGGAAGATGGCCTTTTCACTTTTTGTTTTTCCTTAAGAGGTTTTTCTTTTCCATCTCTTTGCTAATTAAATTAAAATGTTGCATAAATAAAGATCAGCTCTGCCTTGCAAAGGAGGAGAGTAGAAAAGCAATTTGCTTGGGTTTTGCTAGATGAGTGTCTGCTTGCCATGGGAAGCAGTTAGAAATTTTAGAAACCTGGAGGGAAAGAGTGTCTTGAAGCTTTCTCTGCAACTACAGAAAGTGAAGCCATCAAGGCTAACCATGCTCACCCAACATCTTAGCTGAAGCTGTGTGTTGCAACCTTCCTAACCTGGTTGAAACTCAGTGTGCAAACAGTCCCCAGGGGTGGGTGGTGACAGCTGGGCTGTAAACAGGCAGTATGGTAACACAGCATTTCTGCCCAGAGGGATCAGAAATGAGCTTCTAAAGCTTTGGCTGGGACAAGAAAACAAATTCTCTTCAAAGCATGCCATAGGTTGTTGTTTAATCTTATTTATTTCAGTAGCATGTTAACAGGAATGCTATTTGGGGTGGACTGGGTTGGGTTTTTTTATTTTCATATTGAAGCACAAGCCTCCATTTCCCCTTCTCTCTGAAGGTTCAAACCCCTGCATGATTTTTGTGATCTGTTCACAAATGCATGGAACAATAGAAGGAGGGGTCATGGTTTGAAGCTAGATTTAGGTGACACATCAGGAAAAAGTTATTTAATCTGAGGGTGTTGTGTCCCTAAAACAGGTTGCCTAGAGAGGTGTTGGAGGCCCCATCCATGGAGACATTCAGTGTCGGGCTGGATGGGGCTCTGGGCAATCTGTTTTAGTGAGTGCTGTCCCTGCTTGTTGTAGGGTGATTGGACTAGAAGATCTTTGGATTGAGACCTTTCCAACTCAATACACTGTGATTCTATGATCTGAGGCTTCAGTTTTCGGTGAGGTACAAGTGCTCACCATTGTCCTTGCCTCTGTGTTTTAATACATTGGAAAAACCCCCAGTGTCAGTACAACTCTTGCAGGAGATCCTTTGCCCAAGTGTGTGTTTTGGCTGTTACCAAAGCACTGTCCTTGTTTAAGGGGAGTCAAGCAGTCTTGCTCATAGCAGAATTAATGGAACAAAACGCAAGTCTTATTTAGTGTTTGTCACTTCAGCTAAAACATTCTGACCTCACTGAAACATGACCGTTATTAGGTCTTTTCTCACCTGTAAATCTGAACTTGACTTTTCAGTGTGATTTAAATAAAGCTGCTTCCCAGTAGGCATACACACTTGTTCCCATGATTTATTGACGAGAAATGATTGCACTGTTACTTTCACAGCCAAAACAACTTTCTAAATCTGGAAGATGCTTAAATAATTCTCAGTCTGGCAATGTAAAAATAAAAAATATGAACTATTTGCAACTTGAGATGCAAAAAGGAATGGAATGGGGCAGGTAGTGTAGGAGAGAGATGCCCGTGGTAGCTGGGAGCAGGAGAGGGATGTGCTGCTGGTAGTACCCATGCCTTGTCCCACCCTGTCTGTGCTGGCTCTCTGTGCTTGGCTTTAAATGAGGAGGCTCTGTCCACCCAGTAGCTATGTCGAGTAGCTGGCACTGGTGAAGTGGAACATGGCTTCTGATGGAGCAAATCGTAGGATCATAGAATGGCAGGGGTTAGAATAGACCTCTGGAGACCATCTAGTTCAACCTCCCTGCTAGAGAAGAATCACTTAGTGTTTATCACACAGGAACATGTTCAGGTGGGTTTTGAATATCTTCAGAGGAGACTCCACGACCTCTCAGGGCAGCCTGTTCCAGTGCCCTGTTAGAATGAAGCTGGGCGGGGAGGGGGGGAGGAAACTCTGCCTTGGCAACCTGGCTCCAGCATAAACCTTCCTGCTCATTCACAGAGCTGCTGGGTCTTCACAAACTCTCCAAAGTCCTCTTGCTGTTATCAGCCAGAGAACAAACACAAGGTCATGGCATGGGAAGTGTCATTGCATAATTATCCATTTGGGAGAGCTAAGTGAACAAAGCCACTAAAGGTTTAGAATTTAATGAGGGATGGGGCTGGCCAGTATTGTTGCGGGCTGCAGAGGTACTGGGTCTCAGCGTTGTACCTGTCCTCTTGGAGCATCTGCAAGTTTGACAGAAATACAGACATCGCTGTTGGCCAGCTGATGAAATTGCTGCTGGTGTGTTTGCTTAGGAAGTGACCCAGAGACCTCATTATCAGAGTGGGATCAATGAGACCAGAGTTCAGAGAAGGGCAAATTAAACATGACTACGGATTTAGGCAGAAAGATCGTTAGGACATATTTAAAATAAATTACATATAAAGTTGGATTATGTGTCTCATGACTTGTATCTAAATTGGACAGATGTGGGTTTGACAAGTGTGGCAATTAACTGGCACAGACTCCACAATGAAGACAGGCGAGAACAAAGCAAAATCCTTTTTTACAAAGCTGACTGCCTTCATTAAACTATTCTACACCCTTTTACACGTTCTATTATCGCTACAGATACACTTGGCTTCATATTACTGGTTACAATGGCATTACCTAACTGTTACCTTAAACTTACTGGTTACATAGCGTCTGGGAAAAGGTAAGAAAAGTAAAATAGTCTCTGAAGGAAGCAAATCATATATCAAAACAATACATTTTTTAGTGTGCAGCTCCTTGCCTCACCATCTTGTTAGTGTACTTGCTCAGGGACAGAGTTTGCTGTCAAGATCAAAGCTGTACAGGCTGTTCACTTGCATAGACAAGTGGATCACTCTATGGAGAAGGAATTGGCTGGATGGTAATCATCAACTTGATGCCCAAGCAGAGACCAGTGATAAGTAGCATTTCCTCAGAGGTCGATGTTCAGACCGGCGCTGTTTAATGCCTTTGTCAGCAAAATCAACAGTGGGATCAGGTTTGACCCTCAGCAAGTTTGCCAATAACACCAAGCTGTGTGGGGTGGCTGACACTGGAGAGAAAAGAAGCCATCCATGGGACCTTGACATGCTTGAGAACTGGGCCCATGCAAACTGCATAAGGTTCACCATAACCAAGTACAAGGTCCCACAGATGGGTTGGGGCAATCTCAAGCACAAATCCAGGCTGAGTGGTCTCCGGGAGTACAAAGCAGACAGTCACGAGATGATCAATATGATCAAATGTCAGCTTAACCCTTTTATACACAGCCCGGCAGTCCATGCGACACATGTACACTGCTGATTGGTACAACACATCTGTCCATCTGTCTTAAAAGCTACTGCTGTTGGTTAAGTACCTTTTGTTCACGCACTGTTCGTGATAGTTTTCATTCCACAACCTGTTGTTTTCCTTCTGCGTGCCAACTTTCTCAGAGACCTGCACATCGCTGACCTTGAGAAACTCTCCGAGCAGGATTCAAAGCCCTTAGCTCAGACTCCAGCTAAGTTCACAGAGCTGGGATTGCTCATTCTCTACAAAATATATCCCTACAGAGTGGTGAATGGGTTGAGAGCAGCTTTGTGGAGAAGGACTTGTCAGCATTGGTGGATGAAAAATTGGATATGAGCCAGAAATGTGCACTTGCAATAGGCTGTCCAGAAAAGCTGAGAATATTCCCTCTCTGCAATTGTTCAAGGCCAGGTTGGACAGTGCTTTGAGCAACCTGATCTACTGGGAGGTATCCATGCTCATGGCAGTGGGGATGAAACTAGACCATATTTAAGATCCCTTCCAACCGAAACAAGTCTATGGTTCTATGACACTTGTAATCCTGGTTTTCAGAAGAGAAGAGGAAGAACCTGAGCACCATGGAAAGCCAAGTCCTAGGTGACACAGTCTAGCCTAGATAGCAGCAGCAGCAGAGGTGACAAGGGGCCTCAGCAGATATGGTTATCCTAAACAGGTTAAATAGCATTTGAGAGTATGGGTGGGAGGAGAATAGCTGGAACAGCCGGAGTAGAGAGTCAGTGAGGGCCACAGCACTGGGCAGACAGAAGAGTTGGGAGTAGAAGGTCCCTCAATATGGTGCTTGAAATTAGACTGCATAAAATGTTAGAATTGTGTATTGCAGAGAAACAAGCCTGAATGGTCTTATTCTGGGGAAGCAAGCTACCCAATCTGTCTTCTTTTTGAAATATCTCTTAGCTATGCCTACTTAGTAGTAGCTCTTCATATAAATAGTGATGAATATGTCATTGTTTTGATTAGCAACAAATTTATTCCATTTTTTTCAGAAAGGAATTAACGAACTGATTAGAATAAATGTTGTTTGCCACTCAGTCATTTTAATGGGAGTTTTCAGTTCTGCCTGGGTTTGTCTTGGCTTCCCTCCTGGCTGACTGCAGCAGCTCCATGCTCTCTATCAGTGAGACAACAGGGATGTGATTACTGTTCTCTTTAAATCACACAATGGACTAAAGCATCAGGCTTGAAATTTCAGCATCTGCCTCTTCTGAATGTGGTGTGTTATTCTGTTGTGCAAACCACAAATGCTTCATGCTGCTTGTACAATTCTGTCTAACTTATAAGCACCTCATCATCATAGAAAAATCTTCCAAATGAGGTTTTCTCATAATTTGGTGCTTGGCAGGTCTCACAAGTAAGTGGGTGAATGAAGATGCTGTTCTGAGATTCCAAACACAAAACTCTCTGTTTTGAGCTTTGAGCTATGATCCTGTTATAGACTGGTGTCAGCTTTTGAGGGTGCTTTTTGCTCACTGCCACTGAGGGTAGAATTCTCCCAAGCTAGAGTTAAGGCAAGTATTTGGCACAAAGTTTTACATTAGCCGCAGTTACTTTTCTGTGTTTCCTCTACCTTTTTGGCTATCATCAGGCAGTGCTGTAGGCAAATGATTGAATAGAACTGAATCAATAGGACCCGCTCAAAATTCATCAAACTTTTAGAATATTTTAAGAGAGAACTTTAACCCAAATTTTTACTCACAAGAGGAATAATTTTATTTCTTGTCACAATATGTCAAATAATTTGGAGGTTTTCTCTGTCACTGGTATCAGTATTTTTTTCTGCACCACCATGCAGCCCATCATCCCAGAAAGAATCATAGAATCATTAGGGATTGGAAGGGACCTCTAAAGATCATCTAGTCCAATCCCCCTGCCACAGCAGGATCA
>JAOXOE010027769.1:0-17584 GCA_028565055.1 Phoeniculus purpureus | reverse complement strand
GGGAGGTGGTGATGTCACCATCCCTGGAGGTGTTTAAGGAACGAGTGGACATGATGCTTAGGGATCTGGTCTAGCAACTAGATAATAGCATAAAGGTTGGACTCGATGACCTTGGAGGTCCTTTCCAGCCATGATAATTCTGTGATTATGTGACTCTGTGATTATGTAAAAGTGATCTACCAAATTCTGAGTTTCCCAATGTGTACTTTCCTAAATTTGTATTAAAATGTCCCTTGTCAGAGACTTGTTCAGTAACTGTCTCCCATCTGTAAGATTCACAGAACATTAGCGATTGGAAGGGCCATTGAAAGACCATCCAGTCCAATCCCCCTGCCAGAGCAGGATCCGTATCCTGGTTTGGAACAAGTTTGGGGGCATAGAGCCTTGGTTAGGACTTTCCCTCCCCCCAGTTCAACTCCCCTGGCTCACTATTTCCTGCTGAGAAGGACAGAGAGAGAGAGAGAGAGAGGGGTGCCAAAAAGCACCCCAATGCAAGTGAAAGAAATAACATCTATAACACAGAATAGTAAATATCAATAGAGTAACCCCCCAAAGCTTCTGCCACCGTGACAAGCTAGATGAAGTTGCACAGGAACATGTCCAGTGGGTTTTAAACTTCAAAGGAGACTCCACAGCTCACCCTGGGCAGCTCTTTCCAGGGGTTCTATTCACAGAATGAGAGGGAATATCTGCATATCTGTCCCTCCTGCTGCTCTTTTTGCTTCTTCATCTACTGGCCTGTATCCTGTTGACTCCCAACTCTGATCTTTTTGGTGCCCTTTTATATGGACCATTACAATATCCTCAGACCCTTCTAGTGCCTTTAATGTTTCTCTAAGAAGTTCCTCATGTACTAACCCATTGCCTTAGGCATTTGTCATACCCTTTTCTTCCCAAATTTCCCAAAAGTATGAACCAGTCCCCATACATATTTTGAATCAGGATCAATAGTTCCTACCTTTTCTTTCAGTCTTACTAGGGCTTGCATCAAATCATACAATTCACAAACTTGAGCTGACCAGCTACCAGGTAGCTTCCCCCATGTCCAGTGTCGCCCATTCAATCCCATTTATGTTTGGGTATCCTGCAATAATTGCATATTTGCTAACTCGTTTACCATTTTCATACAATGAAGATCCATCCATGAAGAGCTGCTTCCTTTCCTCTAAAGCCACTTCAGATAAATTCTTCCTTCTTTTTCTGTAGTCAGTTAGTTCTCAAAGCACTTGTAAAAGTCAGTTTCTGGCTTTCCTCTACTAAGACAGCAGTTGCGGCCACTGCCTTAATGCATGTGGGCCATCCTTGACAGATGAGGTCCATCAATTTGAATAAATAAGCTGTTGGTTTTCTTGTTCCCCCTTGTTCCTGCTTGAGGACTCTATGAGCCACTCCTTCCTCCACAGTAACAAATAGCTATAAGGGGTGATTTAAGTTAGGAAGAGATAGTGCTGGGACCTTGATGAGTTTTAATTTGAGTTTGTCAAACTCCTATTCATCTTCAGTCCATTTTATTGTCCATTAAACATTTTAATGTTTCCCCTACTAGTTTGTCATAAAGAAATTTTACAGCCTGTGTATAACCTTCTATCCACAATCTACAATATCCTGCCAAACCCAAGACCTGCCAACTTTACCTTCGTGTTATTGGGAAGTCCTAATGCTACAATTTCTGCTACTCACTCTGGATTCAGTCTTCCTGATCCTTTACTAATAATGTGTCCCAAATATTTTACTTCTTCCTGTACCAACTGTACTTTTTCCCTGGACATTCTCAATCCCATTTCCCCCAAGTAATTCAACAACTTGACTGTTGCATCCTTAACTTCCTTCTGATCTTGACCTGTAATCAACAAATCATTCACATATTGTAAAATCTTTACTTGGGAAATGTGTGTAAATCATTCCATCACTGATTCTAGGGCTTGCCCAAATAGATTAGGGTATTCCATAAACCCCTGAGGTGGGACAGTCTACTTGAGTTACTGTCTCCAACCTGTATCTGGGTTTTCCCACTTGAAGGCAAATATATCCCTGCTATTCTCAAGTAACAGGCAAGCCCATAGGCATCTTTTCAGTCTTCTAACAGTCTGTTTCCTGGTTTCCTGGGGCTGCTGACACCAAATGGAGATTAAACACACAGGCCTGAATGTTCCCTTCTCATAGAATTGAGGAATGACCTCTACTCCTAAATCTCCTAACACTTTTCTGCCTAACAGATTGCAACCCGTCTCCAGGGAGAACAACACATCAGCCGTGACAGTCCTGCTGTTCCCCTTTAATGTTAGTTTCTCAATTGTTTTTACTTGGAAATTTTCTCCTTTTGCTCCCACCTGTGTTGTCCAGTCTTGCATGATTTTGCTGTAAAATGAGAACCATTATCTGACTGGATTAATTTGGGCTTGAAAGAAGTGTCAAGCTGACACTTTAAAAGTTGCACTGTGTTCTACAAAATGCGTTCCTTCATATCTCTTAAAGATGCAATCCTTCTTCCAAGCATCCCCTCCCTTTTTCTAGCCATCTGCAGCCCTGTTTGAAAGCTAATTCATACCTGCCTGGCGACAGGCCAGCTTCCCACAAGTGCTCGATATTCCTGACTCCTGCGTGCTTACGCCTTACGTACAACCGTCTCAGTGACTATCCAAACTATAGAGAGGGCTAACAACCGGGACATGCTTTCTGCAAAATACCAATCTCAAATCTTTTTCCGACTTGCGACACCAACAAACAGGTAATGGTCTCAGGTCTCAGTATTTCCCCCAGTTTCCTTCCAGTGCGGGAGCCGGACAAATGCAAACTGCTGCCCACTACCCCTGCCTCCCTGCAAAGGCAAACAGCAGCAGGAGCCTTTCAGGTCTTCCCATACTGTGCTTTTTCTCTCCCAGCAGCATACATTCCATTTCAGTCAGGGGTCTCACCCCAATACCTACCATGGTACACCACGCCTGCTTGCCGAGCACCCCTGTCCTCCAGCCTCCACTCCACTCAGTGATTCAAAGGTGTTCTAGGGTTCCTTTTTAAAATCAGCTTTAACAAGCAGTATTTTTCCCTTTCTTGCTCTAATTGTTGGTCTAGGTTATGATTTATTTCTTGGAGAGCTTGAACCAAATTTTCAAGGGATTCTATGATCTGGTTTTCATTATTATGCCACTTGAAGACATCTTTAACTGCTGCAACCAGGCTGGCTCCTGTTTTACCTTTGCCTGATTTAATTGGTTTTTGTTACTGTTCACTCTGCAAAGCAACAATCATGTCTGGGTTAAGAACAGATGGAAACCAGCTTGCCTGTTCTTTCCAACTCACTTTACAACACAAAAACAAAAGACAAATCAAAACACTACTAAAACACAGTGTGCACAGAACTACTATCTCCAAAAGTTTAGAAGTCTCAGCATCTCTCTGTCCACCCCAATTTTTGGTCTTAAATGTCCTTAAAATGGCCTTCCTGTTTACTATCCTCCCTCCACTTACTTATTTCGTTTGTCCTGGATACCATCAGCCTAATCTTATGCCTTTGTTTCTCCTCATATTGCCTGACATACATCTTCTAAGCCTGTTGCAGCAGCCCATCTACTCCTTATATCTCACCTGACACAAACTTTCTAAGCCTCTTGCAGCTGCCCATTTACCCTGGTTCACTCCACACCTCTAGCTTTTCTAATTTCTTTCTTATATCTGGCCATGAATGCATTATGAAATCTGACTTCAATAATAGCTGTCACATGTTCTTGTTCTGAGTCCTGTCAGACTCTTCCCCAACATTTTTAACAATCTCCACAATGGGCTGTCACTGGAGATTTGTATCCCTGGGGACCCTTTCATTTCCGCCCCAGATTTCCTTGGAAAGTTTCCCATTCTCTCCCTGAGGAGGATGCAGTCACTTTCACTGCTCCGGCTTTGTCCCTTCACTGGCCACTTACCTCACGGGAGAGTAGAAGCACAGTTACAAGAACTTGGCAGTCACTTCATGCTCTCAGCACATTCCAGTCACACATCCAGCACCCTCCTCAGCCCAATCCTCCAATAATACTTTAACAGCCTTTTTTCTTACTGAGTCTTGCGCACAAGATCTCACAGTTGCATTGCTGCATATTTATATACTGGATCTTGTTCCCCTATTACTTTACAGAATCACAGAATCACTCTGGAAAAGACCCTTAGGATCATCAATTCCAACCATCTGTCCTACCTTACCAGTTTACCCCTAAACCACATCCCTCAACGCTTCATCCAAATGATCTTTAAATACATCCAGGGATGGCAACTCAACCACCTCCCTGGGAAGCCTACTCCAGTGTTTGACCACCCTTTCTGTGAAAAAATTCTTCCTAATATCTAGTCTAAACCTGCCCTGTTGCAACTTGAACCCATTCCCTCTTGTTCTATCACTAATTGCTTGTGAGGAGAGACCAGCATCAACCTCTCCACAACGTTCTTTCAGGTAGTTGTAGAGAGTGATGAGGTTTCCTCTCAGCCTCCTCTTCTTCGAACTAAATAGTCCTAGCTCTTTCAGTCTTTCTTCATAAGATTTATTCTCTAGGCCCTTCACCAGCTTAGTTGCCCTCCTCTGCACCTGCTCCAGCACCTCCACATATCTCGTCTTGAGGTGCCCAAAACTGGACACAATACTCAAGATGTGTCCTTACCAGTGCTGAACGCAGAGGAACAATAACCTCCCTACTCCTGCTGGCCACACTATTTGTAACACAAGCCAGGATGCCATTGGCCTTCTTGGCCACCTGGACACACTGCTGGCTCATATTCATCTTCTTGTCAATTAGAAGCCCTGGGTCCCCCTCTGCCAAATGACTCTTCAACCATACCTCCTCAAGACTGTAGCATTGCATGAGGTTGTTGTGGTCCAAATGCAGGACTTGGCATTTGGCCTTATTGAAGCTCCTCCAATTAACATTGGCCCATCACTCCAATCTATTCAAATCTCTCTGAAGAGCCTCCCTACAGTCTTGCAATGAACATTCCCACCTAACTTGATGACATCTGCAAACTTATTGATGATACAATCTATGTCCTTATTGAGACCATCAATAAAGATGTTAAAAAGAGATGGTCCCAACACCAAGCCTGGAGGCACACCACTTGTGACAGGCCGCCAGCTGCATTTAACTCCATTAACCATCACTCTTTGGGCCCATAGATTCAATCAGTGTTTTATCCAGTAGATTGTGTGCTCGTCCAAGCCATGAGCAGCCAGCTTATCAAGAACTCCCTGGGGAACAGTGCCAAAGGCTTTTCAAAAGTCCAGATAAAGAATATCCATGGTCTTTCCCTCGTCCAATAATCGGGTCATCCTGTTATAGAAGGAGATCAGGTTCATCAGGCAGGACCTGTCTTTAATAAACTCATGTTGACTGGGCCTGATCCCCTGGTTGTCCTGTATGTGAAGTGCAATGGCACTTGAGATGATGTGTTCCATGACCTTTCCTGATACTGTGGTCAGACTTACAGGTCTATAGTTTCCTGGGTCCTCCTTTCTGCTCTTCTTGTAGATGGGTGTTACATTTGCCACCTTCCAGTCCATTGGGACCTCCTTATCTAGACAGGATTTCAAGTAAATAATGGAAAGTGGCTTGGTGAGCACATCTGCCAGCTCTTTCAGCACTCTTGGGTGCAACCCATCCAGCCCCATAGACTTGTTTATGTCTAAGTGGTGTAGCAGGTTGCTGACTACTTCCTCTCTGACTGATGGCCTCATTCCGCATCCCCTCTCTGTCACCCAGCTCACGAGGTCTGTTGTCCAGGGAACACCTAGTTTGACTGCTAAAGACTGAGGCAAAGTAGGCATTGAGCACCTGAGCCTTTTCTGCATCATCTGTTACTAGGTTTCCCTCTGAATCCAAAACAGGATGGAGATTTTCCCTGATCTTCCTTTTGTTATTAATGTATTCATAGAAACTTTTTTTATTATCCTTAACAGCTGTAGCTAAGTTGAGCTCTAGCTATTCTTTGGCCCTCCTGATTTTTTTTCTGCTGAGTTTGACTACATCTGTAAAGTCTTCATGAGAGGCCTGTCCTCATGAGGTCCAGAGGTTATAGACTTTTTTTTTGTTGTTCTTGAGGTGCAGCCAAAGATCCCTACTTAGCCAAATTGGCCTCCTTCCCCACCTACTCATCTTTCATCTCGTGGGGACAGCCTGCTTTTATGCCCTTAAGATTTCCCTCATGAAGTATGTCCAGGCTTCCTGGACTCCTGTATCTTTTAGGTCAGCCTCCCAAGGGACTTTGTCAATCAGTCTCCTCAACAGGGCAAAGTTCACCCTCTGGAAGTCTAAGGTAACATTTTCACTAGTCCCTCTCTTTGTTTTCCAAAGTTTGAAAGCTCAATCATTTCATGATCACTGTGCCCTAGACAAGTTCTAACCTTTACTTCTCCCACAAGATCTTCCCTGTTCACAAGAAGCAGGTCCAAGACGGCACCTTCCCTGGTTGGCTTCCTCACCAGTTGTGTGAGGAAGTTATGTTCCACACACTCCAGGAACCTCCAGGACTGTTCTGTCTCTCTCATGTGTTATACTTCCACCAGATATCAGAAAAATTGAAGACTCCCGTGAGCACAAGAGGCAGTGACTGTGAAACTTCTCCCAACTGCCTGCCTCACCTCATCCTTTTTGAGGTCCCAGATCTCTGCCCTCCTGGCAGAAGGACTTGGTGGTCTGCTGGGCCAGCAAATTTGTGGTGGGTCACACCTTCCAACAGACCTGTCTTACCCCCATCAGTTGGTGGATCTGGGCTCCTGGACGAGCACCTAGTTTTGTTAGAAACACCTTAGATGATATGGAGGCAAAAACTTTATGTAGCAGTGGAATAGTTTATTTACAACGCAGCGTTTGGCCCATCAAGGACAAGGGATACCTCGCGAGTGTCGCTTACAACTGATTGGGATGGTTTATGGGGTTCCTAATTTATGTACCCAGTTGATTCATACATGTTATATTAATTCCAAGTTCCTCTCCCCTCCCTCCAAAATTCACAGAGCTATGCTTTTTGTCATCTCATAGAGGCCTTGAGGTTTGAGGGTTTTCAATAATGTGCTTCCCCCCTTTTCTGACTATTTACAACTTCCCAATGATTTATTACCCCATGATTCACACATCTCTTTGCTAATCTAAACATCACTCAGTTTAAAACTTCCAACAGACTACAGTAATCCTCCCTCTTCTTCACCTGGCTGTTCTTCTCTATTACCTTCAGATGGAGAGCAGCTTGGTAAAAGGATTTCTGCCTCTTCTTGTCAGAGGAAAACTGTGCCAAGTAGTTCATAACAATCAAAGTTCATTAACTATTCTATTATTCTATTATCTCTAATAAAAATCTTCCCAACTCATCAGTCGTTTCCCAGAGCTTGTATACAGTATGTGAGAAAGACAACACTGACACTAGGGGAAAGGATTACAGGCAGAATGTGGAACAATCTTGTTTTCAGTGATTGCCTTCGACTGGCAGTCAAAGAGTTTTTAGGTATTTATAACCATCAGGGCATAGTTGGAGTGTTAAAAAGGCATTTTGTAGATATTTCTAGTGAGTATCATGAAAGTGAGAGAATAGGGTATTTCCTGAGAGTACCTTGGTGTTCACTCTGCATTCCTGCTCTGTCATGGGTGCTGCAGTCCAGAAAAGAAAAAAATGGAAGCAGTTACTATTTTTGTAAAGCAGTTTGCTTATGGATATGTGAACTAATTCCCTAATGACCCTCTATGACCTCTGTGTACCACTGTGAGACACAGGTTTAAGGGACTGGCTAAAATATTACCCTTGAGGATCAAAGAACATAGATAACTAACCTGAAGCTTCACAGCAGCTGCAGGGACTACTACAGATGGCTTCTGTTGCAGTGCTACTCTGTTCAGGGAGCAAAATTCCTCCTACATTTGGCTATTAGGCATTTTTCCCCCCACAGAGAGAGTGCTGATAACAGGTTTTAACTCTAAATACATTCTTATGTCTTCCCAATTCATTAGGTGTAAATGTCATACCTAATTATTCATCTGAACTAGTTTTCTTTGAAGGAGAATATAGAAATATTTCTGCTAGCAAAACTAAGACAGCAAGTGGCAGATCAATAAATTGTAAGTAATAGCTGCCTTAACACGGAGCGGATGTCTTCTATACTTAAAGTAAGGAATTTTTGATTTTGAGAAATATCATATAAGCTTTTCTATTTATCTTGAACATATTGAAGGAAAAGGAATATCCTATGTTGTTAAGGCAGCATTTACATGTTTGTTCATTATTAGATTTCCAGTTTGTATTTATGCCAAGGATATGTGCTCTGCTGTCTGTTTGCCCAGACATCTATTTCTGGCATTTTATTTGCTTCAGACTATAGCAACTATAGAAGGTTGATGTCTTAGACTGACGTAGAGGATTTACAGGACATCTACCCATGACAAAGAGATTCTATTGAAAACCAATAGATTTCTTCTACTTCAATAATACTAACATAATTATAAACTTTAAGGATTATAAACTATCCTATTGCTGCTACTGATGCTATTGTTGTACCTGCTGTTTATTTACTGCTGATGTAATTGTGTTTTGACTTTTAATAGTTGCTTAAAGCTGCCATTAAAAAAGTAAATAACTGTAGAAGAATGGTTGTGTGACGAGTTATTGCAATTACTTTCGAGAGCATTAAAGTTTAACAAAAATGTTAATGTTACAGAAATTGTTTTCTTTTCAGGTACCATGATCAACAGGATGTTACTAGCAATTTCCTCGGAGCAATGTGGTTGATTTCAATAACTTTTCTATCCATTGGGTATGGCGACATGGTACCTAATACATACTGTGGGAAAGGAGTCTGTTTACTCACTGGAATCATGGTAAGTGTTATTGGATATGAGATTACTTTTGCTGCAATTAATCCCATAATATGATAGTCATAGATATTTATTTGGTGGCTTCTAGTCTGTATGTACTTACTTGCACAATTCCCAAGGTCTTTAATTTTTGGTAATGGAATCGAGGGTTTTCTGTTAAAAGTTAAAAGTAATGAAATACAGATAACAAAAAATTGCATAATTTGCAGCTTCAAAATCTCAATAGCGTCTTTCATTAAATATTAAGGTATTATATAACCTCAGTTATCTTTGGACATGTATAATTGGACTACTACAAATAAAAAATTTCCAGTTTGACTTTTGATTCTTAAATTTGTTACTCATGAAGATTATAGTGGCTAATTTCATCAACCATTTTGTTTGAAAAGTTTTCTACTTCGTTTCTTTAAATTCTAATAACATAATATCCCTAGCATTCCATTGCCAGATGAGGTAGATTCCAAGATTTTATCTGAAGAGACAGGGACTTGGGCAGAATAAGCCCCACCTTACAGTGAACTTTCAGATGAAGAGAAGGCATATGCCTTGTTTAGAGACAGATCTTGCCCTTTAGTAGGAAACCAATGGAGATGGAAAGCTACTGTCTGGAACCCCACTAGAAGAGTTGAAGAGACAAGAGAGGGAGAGGGAGGATACAGTAAAGTTGCAGAGATAAAAGTTGTCCAATTGGCCTTGGATGTTGTAGAGCAGGAGGAACGGCCATTGCTCTACATCTACACCGACTTGTGGATGATAGCTAATGCTCTCTGAGGATGGCTTAAAGACTGGGAGTGGAACAAGTGGCTGTGTGAATGTAAACCAGCCTGGGCTGCTGATCTATGGCAAGACATTGTCACTCAGCTAAAAAGATTGAAGGTGATAGTGTGGCATATAGATACCCACATACCTAAATGCCAGGCTACTGATGAGCATCAGCAAAACTGCCAGGCAGATCAAGTGGCGAAAGTTTTCACAATAGATCTAGACTGGCAACATAAAAATGAATTGTTTCTAGCTCGATGGGTACACGATACTTCAGATCATGAGGGTAGAGATGCTATCTGTTGATGGGGACAAGACTGAGGAGTGGACTTAACCATGGATGCTATAGTGCAGGTTATCCATGACTGTGGCATATGTGTTGCTATAAAACAAGCCAGATAGATGAAACCCTTGTGGTATGGGGAACGTTGGTCCAAGTATAAGTATGGGGAAATGTGGCAAATGGATTCTACCACCCTTCCTTGGACCCTTCAAAGGTAAGCGATATGTTTGGAGGCACCCACCAGCTGGTTGGAGACATACTCTATACCTCATGCAACTGCCCGAAAGACTATCCAAAGCCTGGAGAGACAAATTCTGTGGTGACAGAGCACCCCAGAAAGGGTCGAGTCAGACAACAGAATTCATTTTAAGAACAGTCATGTAAAGAATTGGGCTAGAGAACATGGTATTGAGTGGATATATCATATCCCCTACCATGTGCCCACATCAGGTAAGACTGAGTGTTACAGTGGCTTACTGAAGACTACATTGAATGCTGTAGTGGGTGGATCATTTAAAAATTGAGATCAATATCTAGGACAAGCTACATGGCTGGTAAATGGCAGAGGATCTGCTAATCGAGCTGGTCCTTCTCAGTCAAACCTCTTACAGGTAGTAAAAGGAGACAGAGTTCCTGTTGTTCATGAAAAGACCCTGTTGGGAAAAGCTGTGTGGGTCACTCCAGCTGCAGGTGAAGGGAGGCCTGTTCATGGAGTTGTTTTGACACGAAGACAAGGCAGGAAATTGGAGAGGTTTAATGCATACCACAGGGGACATTAACGTTGACTGAGAGACTTCAATTCCAGCAATGGAAGTTGCATCTGATCAGAGGAAGATTTATGACGTATGGAAGGACCGTTCTCAGTTTAGTAAGAGAGTTTTATGCAGGAATAAGAAGTGAAGTGTTACGGATTTGGTGAAATAATATTTGTTCAAAGTATTCCTGCATCAAACTGTCTTTCAGCATATAAGGAGTTATCCTTCTGTCTCAGCTGTGGGAATGGTTTTTTTGTCTCTGGTGCACGGTGGTGGCACATGCACAGGCGGCAGCACAGGGGTTAAGAAGCAGAAAAGGAGGGATGGAGGTGGAGACCACGGGGGACAGATTGAGTAGGCCAGATAAATTTTGGGTCCTTATTTGGGGGTAAGGTCTTCCTGTTCCCATCTTCTTGGTAGCCCCTCTCCCTTTTTGTGTTTTGGGAGCTTGGTTTCAGTTTCTCTGGCCTGTAGCATATTGCTGCTTCTCTGTCCCGCTGTGGCCCTCTGTTCCTCTTTTGCTTCTCTCCCTGCCCCTACTCCCTGCTCTCTTCCTCTCTCTTACCTCTCCCTCTCTCTCTCTCTTTTTTCCTCTCTTTCCCCATCCTGAGCCATGCATAGGGAAACGCTTCATTCCTCATGGAAAGAGAGATAAGCACTGCCTAATATACCTCTCTTTTCCCTTTTTAACCCCTTGTCTGCAGCTTTTAGGATTTGTTTGGGTTAAGGGTAGCAGTTCTGGGCAGGTGGAAGGGTGGACTCAAGTGGGTGAGGAAAACATTTATTTTGGAGGTTTTTTTTCTCTTCCATTTTTTAACCTCTTGTTGTTCTTCTTTCTAGATAATAAAATTTCTAATAAAGTTCAATAAAGTTTAATATTTTTAGTTCCAGTTTCCATAAGTGTGTTTTATCTCTTTCCCCCATGGGATAAAAAATAATTTTCTTTGGGCTAAACCATGACAGTAATGTAATACTGAAAGCTCATATTACATTTCAGGATACCAACCACATAACTTTGGCAAACCTTATCTTTGAGGAAAAAAAATGTGGAAAAATGGTAGAATTGAGGTGCTGAAATTATTCTTTTTTTTCATTATCTGAAGGATACAAAGTATGAAGCAGTGAACTTAATAATGAGCCATCTTCCAGCCTAATCTGCAGTACCTAAGGATTTATATGCTTCAAATACAATTCTTTAAAACCAACTACTCTTCTGATATTGTACAGTAACTAATTAATGTTTGTTATGGAAAAGATAAGATCCTAAAAAACAAATTTAGTGCTTTTTATTTGAATAGGAGTGGTTGATGGTCTAATTAAAAGGATAATTGTTTAATGAATATAACTAATAAAATAATGTGTGCGCCTTTAAGAGGAAACATTAAGTTCAGAGTGTTTGCATCACTAATCCTGAAAGTGTAGCTTAGGTGCTTCTTTTATTGAAGTGATCTTCAAAGAAATTGTTAAGCCTATGAAAACACTCAATAAATCAGAAAAGCTTTCTTAAATTTGCATTATGGAAGCAGACAAAATTAAATGTTTCTTTTGGAAAATTATTAAGTAGCATCTTTTAACTAGAGAATTTTAACAACACTTGGGTTAGAAGCAAACATGCAGAACTAGTACATCAAACCTGTTCAGCTACAATAAAATGAGTTGCAATTGTTCTTTCACAGGATTCTCAGGGTGGTTAGCTGTAGCTTGGATGAAGATTGCTTTGAATTAAATAGCTGCATGATTTCAGAGTGTCTGTCTCACTAATGCTGAAAGTGCAGCAAATATACTTCTGATACTGAACTGAAGTCCAAAGAGATCATTAAGCTTATGAAAGAACCAAATAAATTAGGCAAGTTTTCTGAAATTTGAATAATGGATGTAGACTAGAAGTGTCTCTTGGAAAATTTTAAAGTAGCACCTTTTAACTACAGGATTTTAACACTTCTCATGTAGGTGTAGAATTCTTAATAGTTATAATAAAAGCAAAGTGTACAATCTTGCCTTAGAGATAACAAGTATTAGTTTTAAATTAGAAGTAAAAAATTAATCAAATCTCATTTTAAAGCCTCTCATGGTGCAGCTTTTAATGTCTGTATGGAAGTCTGCAACAAGAATCACAATTCTTTCCCCAAGCTTCATGAAAAGTGTTACATTTCTCCTATGACAATAAGGGACTCTTCATCCGAGGATGAATTCTGTTTTTTGCATACACTTTAATTTCAGACTTGGCCTAGTTCTTATCAACAAATACAGAGTGACATCTACAAGGTGAACATGGAATGTAGAGTTGTAATTTTTGGCCATGTCATTGTAATTGATAGCAAAATTTGAACTGTAACATCTTTGAATTTCACAGTTACTGGATTGTATGAAAAATAAAAAAAAATAGATTCTAACTACGTAGTTAATGTAGGCAGCAGGTCTTCTAGGACAATTCCTAAACAAGAGAAAATTAAGGTAAACATCAGATTTGTGCAATTAAATATGAAAATTATTTTATATAGTTTTTATATGTAAAGAACAACATGTCATAAATGATTTTGCACATTAATGCCTAAAACTGGAATTTTTAATGAAAGCTTTTGTTTACATTGCTTAATACTGCACTGAGTTGCAGTAACACATAATTCTTTAGGAAACACAGAATGCAATTTGAACTACACTCAAAGTGCTGAAAAGTTATGATTATGGCTAATACACTGCTTTGAGGGCAGTTAGGTATGGCCAAAATGATACAAGTGATTCAATTTTCTGTAATAATGGTAAAATAATCATAGATTTTCTTGTGATTTAAAGATTTTCCTAGAACATTATGCACACTGATAAAGAATCCATATTATTTTTATTATTTCTAGTATCTGATAGTTAAAAGTCAGAGCAATGCGATAAATAATTTTGTGGATAGGAAGCCTCCTAAAGGAATTTCAGAACTTCACATCTCAGTTTTTACTTCCATGAGAGTGCAGGAGAACAGAAAAAGCTTTTCATGCAGATTGGTAGCATCTTGAGTCCTTATCACAAATATATGGTTGAATTTAATTAACTTGATTCTGAGAATTCAATAATAAAGATAAGTGATGTCAGGATTCAGAACAGATTGTGTTTATTCCTTTTAACATTATACTGACTGACAGGAGCATGTGTCAAGCAGAAATTATCAGAGTTGAAGCTATTAAAAGTTGGGCTGCTCATAAGGTTTTCGGCACTTATACTACTGTTGTTCCAGCACAACAGATTGCCAAAATGAAGAGTTTTGTTTGGAATTATTTTATGGCTATGGCTTGTTGGGATATAATTTCTAACTGAAGAAAAATAAGTTACCAAAATGGAACTGAGATGCTCTAGAGAACGATGTCTGAAGTAGTAGCGGTTAGAGCAATAATCTTAAATGTGAGAGAATATCAGAGACTCATTTTTGTAAACCCTGAAAGAGGTGCAACACTCTTTTAGAGTTAGAAAAATTTAAGAATAAACCTTTTTCACAAGATCTTCAATTCATACCAATACAGCAGCTACCAGTAGACCAGGGAAGTTTTTGAAGTGTCAGAGGACAGGAGAACTGTTTCTCTCTCAGGTCAGCCTAGGAGTTACAGATGTATTTCAGCAAGTTTGAAGGCAGTTAGTGGCTGGAATGAACAGCTGTCCCATGATGTCTTTCCTTATGTAGATACGACCAGAGCAGATTACTGTTGCAGAAAAACTTCTGATTTGTTTTTGAAAAAAATGATGTTTTATCTGTAATTACTTCAGATTTCATACAGCGATTTTAATTTACTTCTACATGCATTCTCATGAAATTTTTGCATTTACAACACAAATGTTGAGCAAAACATCATCAGTAGCCATCATCCTGAATTGCTGAAGTATTGTTCTTATCAGGCTTATAGACTGTTGAGCATGCTCTTTTAGTGCGATCAGTTTTCTCCTCCTTTTTCAGCAAAGGTTTTGCACCTTGTTAGAAACTGTCCTTCTCTTCAGGATACATCGTCTTAGCTGTGGTTACCTCTTAGGATTCCTAGGAGCCCAGACATAGGGGTGAATTCTGTTCTTGAGCTTCTCTGAGTTTACACTGTGTCATTTCTAGGTTCCCCTGTAGAAGATGCATTGTTTTTATTTTATAAATTATCATTTTCTGTGCCATCCTAGAAGTCTTTCTTAGTAACCATCTTGCATTATAAAAGGAGTTTACTTCAGCCTGGCTACAACCATCCATTACAGAATATTGAGAGTATTTAATCAATTTCATATTTGTATCGACATACTATGCTCTTCATAATTTTTATTTTTGCATCATTGCTAAAAATCTTGTGGGTTAATTAGAACTAAGGTCATCTGCTCATCTGCTGTTATACAGATAAGAAATTTATGTTGCAATGAAATTCTAGCTGTGGAGCAGACAAACTGAAAACAGTAGTGACCAGTCAAATATGAGAAAGGAGAAATAATTTTCTCCTATTTTAGGCCATCATTTTGGCTGAGATGGCATAGGTGTTGTCCTGTTGTTCATCCTATTTTGTATGTGCATTGCAAGGTTACCTATCTCCCCCAGTAAACAATGCCAAATGCAAACACATTTATAAACATCACTTCCCCAGCCTCTTTCTATCCTGTGGATAGAATCTCCCCTAAAATTTTGCATTGCTTGTTTTGGAGAGGTTTTTTTTTCCCTTTCCCCAGTGGTCCTGTAAGTCTACCTTCTAGAGAGCCAAATGAACAAAATACATGTTTAAATTCTTACAGGATTTTCATTCTATGCAGAGCAGCAGGAGGAATGTTGTGCCTTTTCTGGTGCAGAGCTAAATTTTCCACCAGAACCAAGTGTCTGCAAAGCGGACCTTCTCTCTCTCAATGGATCTCAAAGGAAGTGAGCAAGAAATGTGGCAACTCCCTTCTTTCAGCTACAGGCAAGTATGGCAGGACATTTTTGTGACAACAACTCTAAAGACTGCACTTCACTTCCAGTCCAGTAGACTGAATCTGCCAGGAGTCTCTCAGCTGAGACACTGATGGTTGTTTCTTTTCTGAGACTAGCACCCTCCAAACATTATATGACATACAGGCAGTTGCAGAAATGACTACATTCATTGTTGTCTTTTCAAAAAAGATGTTTTGGAACCTTACCAAAGAAAGAACCAAGTGGAAATGCCACAGGCATTTTCTTAGCGGAATATTGAGTTTCTCTGATGACCCAATGCTGTTTTCAGAGTGGATTATTAGGCAGTGCTAAGATGCTTTGCCTTAGATAGTATTTTAGTTAAGAGTTGCAAACACCTCTCTCTTCAGTTGCACTAAGACTGGACCGTTGCCAGAGTTTTAGATGTAAATGTTAGACTTTTTTGAAGCCTGAACCTTGCAGTTTTGCAATCACTGTGTGATGCACCAATGCGAACACTCAGTCTTAGCACTTGTGAGCAGCAGGAAAGTCATGGTCTTGATCCCAACTTCATGGCTTCACTGTCACTGGATACTTCGGGCAAGGCCAGTTTTCTCCCGCTAGCCGCCATTGCTGTGTCTGCTGTGGTTGACCAAAATTTTCTGTAGTAACTTTTAAGTTGGCTAGATTTGGTCTCGTTGTTCGGATATTAGCAGAAAGCTCAGGGTAGGCTGCATCTGTGAAAAGGTCAGAAGACTGTGATTAGACTGGTAAAAGCATCTTAGCTAGTATAGTGTATAGTAAGTATATTGATAGGTGATCTCAGCCGATACCAGTAGAATCTGAAGGAGAGAAAAGGCGATATTAAGTTTACTGTTACGTATACAGTATAAGCGGTTAACAGAGACCTACCGTCTTTATTTGTTGCTGTTTGTATTCCTGTTACACATCCGAATTCTTAGCTCTAATCCTACTGATTTGTAGTAATACGCTAAAGCAGAAGGGAAGGGATTTGAAAGGAAAAAATACATATTTGCACCTGTTTCAAGGGACCTTTTCTTGAGACAAGAGATGATGCAAAGGATTTTTTCTGAAAGGCTTATTAGCGGTCAGATCCATGAAATGGAAGAAACTACGTCGTAAGATACTGCAATTGAGAGCTAATATTCCATATGTGATACCATAGAAAAAAAATTAGATGAACACAGAGCAGAATATTGTAGTAAAAATGACAGTCAAAGAAAATAATCATTGCAGTAGTTTCCGATATGGCTGAGAAAGAGATAATTATCTTTGTTAACAGCAGATAAAAAGAAGCTTGCCGTAATTCAGATCTAAGTGCTAACAGGAGAGACTTGCAGACATATACGGATGGTTGCATTTAATGATGTCAAAGAGTAAAGTGAAAGATAACACCAACTAGTAGTTATTTTGTTCTGAAAGGGCCTGTTTAAGCTTTCTCTTAGGTTGATACATTTAAAATGTCACTCAAAATACAATGAGTTTCATCTCTCTCCTCTTGCTGTTTTCATATAGTGTGGACTTGATGTAAAAAAAAGCCAGTACCTGTGATATTTTACATTTCCCTCAAGGTAGTCAATCCTTGCATTCCTTTTTCTAAGGAACATTAGTCATCTAAGAAACATCTTAGTCATCAACTGAGAAAATAATTAGCCTACTAACATTGAACAAAGACTAAAATATACACGTGAGTCAAATAGACATAAGCTCAAATAGCAGCGGTGAGTGGTGGCAAGTGCAAGGGTGTGGCAGAAGATGAGCATCCCCCTTGCCTGACTCACCTCCAGAAGGTGCTACTGAGAAATAGATATGAGCCCCTTCTGGAAGACAGTCAGTCTAATAGGGATATAGGTGATAGGCAACCTATTGCAAAGGTCCTAGCACAGTCACATAAACTGGAAGGGTCTTCCAGTAGTATGAGAAGCTCCTCCGCAAAGAAGAAGGAAAGGGTACTAGTTACTGACGACTCGCTCCTGAAGGGGACTGAGGGCCCAGTATGGAGAGTTGACCCTCATCATAAGGAGGTCTGCAGTCTACCTGGAGCCCAAATCAGGGATAT